>JAODPA010092988.1:0-23111 GCA_025585075.1 Nepenthes mirabilis | reverse complement strand
ACCAAATGTATTGTCATGAAAAAAATTATTAATTTCTAGTACTCTAAGGTACTGATTTTTGGAACGTAGTAAATATGAGTAATTAATTTAATATAAGTGGATTGAGGTCTAAGGGCACAGGAGAAAGTGGATCGAAGGGCCGAAGACCCGGAATCGGTGGAATTAAGGATTTGCGTTATAATATCGAAATATTAATCTGTAAATATGATTTATGGTTTAAATAACGGTAATCTTGATGTATTAAATTAATATAATCAAAATTAGGCTCGGGATATGTAACAAAATACATTTCGGAGTTGGAATCGGGCGGTGGTACCAGGCGCTCAAGCGCCTGCAGCAGGCGCCGAGTCCAGTTCAGGCGCACCAGCTGCGCGCTACGGACGGCGCTCAAGTGCCGGTTTACGCAAAAGCTGTGTGTGGACTTTTTATCTGTTGCGAGATGCATTTTTGGGGGAAATTGGAGAGGAAGAGAGACAGAGAGGGCACGGAGAAGAGAGAGAGAAGGAGCAAACGGAGGCTCTCGGGTTCAATTTCAACTTCGAGTTAGTTAGAAAAATCGTAGATCGGGTCAAGATAAGTACTCCAATACCCTTTTCTTTCGTTCTTTTCAATTTTCGTTCGATTCACTTCGGGTATTATTATCCAAATATACGACCCATACATATATTTGTAATACCCATGGCTTGATTATTTATATATATGAGTTTCATATCCAAATTTGTAGAAATTGACATGTTTTTGCTCTAAAACCCTAACCTCGCGCCTGGGTGGTTTCAGCCTCCAATTTTTAGGGCTTTTGCATGAATTTAGTCTAGAATATCATTACCCATATCCTATATATGTTAATTTACCGATTGGATATCCAATTCGATGAATTTATGTGAAAACCCATTCACCAAAACCCTAAGATACGCCCGGACCTCATTTAAGCATTTATTTTGAGTTTTGTGCATAAATTGGATTGAGATTATGATTATCCATGTCTTGAATTTGGTAATTTATCCATTGGATGACCAAATTTATGAGAATCGTCCGATATACTCAACCGGGTACTATTTACACACAGGTACTGTTCACTCGAGCCTCTTTGGTAAATTTTGCATAGTTTTTGCATTAATTAATTGTTAATTAAATTGCAGATACATTTGCATGTGTTTAATTGTATATTTTAAAAAATATGTTCATTAAACAATTGTGAAGGAAATATTATCCAGAAACCTCTAAAGTTATAATTGTCTCTCAGTGGTAAGAATTTTTATTCTTCCTTATATTTATGATATTCGTATATACAAATTAAGTCATGAAAATATTTAAATTCGAAAGAAGGATAAAAATCATGCAAATATTTGGAGAAAAATTTTACAATTGTTATATGATTGATTTGTTCTCCCGGATGGAGAAGATTATGAAAAAAGTATGGTTAACATTCCTTCAAAGAATAATAAATTATGAAATTAGGACCACAGATTTATATCACGGAGGGTAATATCCATTGGTATGCTATTAGTATTACAGTGAAGACTCAATAATTATCCAAGCCGCATATTTTAGCAGGTGATATTCTAAGCAAGCTTTAGGATATTACTATGAAAGGACGAAGAACTGTCTCCGAGCCCCGGGGGACATGGGGGCATATTATTATTGGCCCGTCTACAGATATGATATGTAGATGGCCCCTCCTCTGGGTCTAAAATAAGAATTCATGACCTTAGAGCATGTGGAATGTCATGATCCTTTTCTCATTCTTTCGCACTTTTAACTAGTAAGGTTTATTGGCTCTGATTCACAAAGATGAATAATTATGCACAAACTACATCCCAAAGAGAAGAAGGGTACAAGAAAGAAGTAAATTGTAATCCAAAGCGCGTTCTATCATATTTTATATATTCACGCATCCTCATTATGCTTTATATCTATCTTTTGCTTTATTTTACATATATTATTATCGTGTTTGATTATATTGTACTTATTGAGCATTTGGCTTATCCTTACTGCCTTCTATTGCCTCTAGATTAACACAGGCCTGTTATACTCGATGAAACGGCATAGAGATTAGAAATGGACTAGGCTCTGGATTTGGAAGATCATATTGAAGACTTATAATTTATAATTTTGCATATGTTATGGACAATTGTATATATTTATATTTCTGTTGGACTTATCAATGTATATTGCACATAAGACTGACGATCAGATAGTTTAGTTTCTATTGTCGTTTGAATTTATTTATATTTTTGCAAGTTATTGTAGTTTGTAACAGGTACTTAGTGGCATATCTCTTCGATCGATATTATGTTTAGATACACAGCGTTGGAGCCACGAATTATATGTGGCAATTAGATCCTGTGTGCTTTTGTGTGTTGTTGTTATATGGTGTCAGACGTTGGGATTATTTGAATGCATTTTGTATTGTACAGATTTTTATATCAATTTGACAGCCGTATTATAGACGAAACACTACTAGATTTTCGGTAGAAAAATATGGTTTGTCACAAGTACCAAGTATGAGCTTGGCACAATGAGGGAGAAAAAGAGTTAAACAATCATCAAGATTTGAGATGAACTGCTATGATTGCCGGCCCAGTCACCACCACCATCCACCAAACCCATGTTACACCAAGTCCACCACCACCTTCCACCACTCAATCTCAATCTCTTTTCTCTGCAAGTCCTTTGTAAAGTCTAGCATTGACAAGTAATAATCCATTAAATTACAGGGATTGTGGAAGAGATTTTGATAAAATAGGAAACTTTCACGCCATTAACTGATAACTGATAAACTTGCTGACATTATGGCATTCCCGACATTTACACTATCGGCAATAATGAGAAGTAGATCGTGATTTGAACTATGGGAGAGTTAGTTAGATTAGAAAAAGATTTTGTGGTGAATATGGTTGAGATAAAAAAGGATGAAAGAGATAGACAAAGAAAAAATGCCACAATTCTTGGGGATTGAAAGTATCATCCGTGCTCGGTGGTAGTTGTTTGTTCAATGGTTGAACCACGACAAATTCCCTATCTGATGAGTTGCAGCAAATCCTTGCGAGGGAGAATAAGTAGCGATATGTACAAGAAGCTAGTTAGATGAAAATCAAAGGACTCTATCTCAGCCAAGGTGAAAGCTTAGAAAAAGACAAAATAAGAGAGTAAGAATAAGAATTTGAGAATTAAGAAAAATCTTTACTACCAAGCAAATAGGAAACACAAAAACCATGGGGCTACAGTTTACATATTGGCACATGGAGACCACTATTTCATAATCTTGTTGGATCTGCAAAAAGCATTCTGCAACTAACGAATACACAATCCATCAAGATTGAAAGAGTTAATATAATGCTCCTAGACAAATAGCTAAAATTTTGTTTCTGAGTAGTTTATTAAGCAGGCTCGTGTAAGTTTCTGCACAATTGGATAGTCTCAAATACAATATCAAGCTTAAGCCGCACTCGAGGCGTCACCCAGGCGCATTTAGCAGAACGTCGCGGCTAAAGGACACTTGATGAGGGCTCGATGTGCGCTCAAGCACCCGAAACTTTCACCGACTTCGGGCTTTGTTTATAAAAGGGAAAAATGGGAGGAGAGAGAAAAGAGAATGCAAAGCACGAAGGGGAAAAAGGGAGAGAAAGGAGGAGGAAAAAGAGAAAGAGGAGGAGATCTCGACCACTTTTGATCCAATCAGAATAAGAATAACAGTAGATTGGGTTAAGACAAGTGTACCTAAGACGTTATTTTTTATTTATTTTGATTTTTAATATCTCTATATTGGTATTTATACTCTAAAATCTTCTTCTTCCATGATTAATGTAAATGAAGCATGTTTCTCTTAATTGTTCGGATAGATTTCATGTTTACCTATATGTATAGTGATATATGGCTTTGATTTTATGAATAAACGTGTGTTCGGTGTTTGATTTATATCTGGATAGTTTGCTCTAAACCCTAGTTCGAAAATAGTGATATATTGGTAGTAAAAAGGGATAGATTTTGTATTTGTATATGATTATCAAGGTTTACGACTTCTATTTCACCGTTCGATATACGTTTTATGTTCGATTTATGTCTGGAAGCTTCGTATGGAACCCTAGGACAAAAATTAGGGATTTGGTGATTGAAAATCTTAAATCCTGGGATCTAAGTGTTAATTGGAGATTTGATGAAACTTATTTGACAATTTGTACTTTAAGATTTTATCTGAAAATGTACCGTTAAGTTATCTAGAAGCTCTAAAATTGACCAAAGGTTTAATTGTATGAATTGGAATGATCTTTGAGGTATGATGAGTTATGATTAGGGGAATAACGATTAAAGAACCATCCTGTTATCGGGATGTAAAGTATGGAAAAGAACAATGATTCAAATGAAAATAGTCATCCTGCCATCGGGATGTAAAGTATGGAGGATAATAATGATTAAAAAAAGATTCATTTTGTCCTTGGGATGTAAAGTATGGAGAATAATAATGATTAAAAAGAAAAGAGTCATCCTGTTCTCGAGATGTAAAGTATGGAAGAGAATAATGATTAAAAAGAAAGAAGTCATTCTATCATCAGGATGTAAAGTATGGAGGAGAATAACGAATAAAACAAAAAGAACTATCCTGCCTCGGGAAATAAAGTATGGAGGATAATAATTTTAAAAGAAAACTTAATTATATGAATCTTGAGCCAAAAACTAAGGAATTATCATTGAATTGTTTTCAAATAAGGACCCCGAACTAAGAATAAATGAAGAAGTTGTGTCTTGATCAGAGTTTTAAGAACTGAGAAATTTTCTTATAATTATACATTGTTTTCTTGTTTATATATCGCCTGTATACATATTTGATTCTTGAATTTTTTATATGATTATTTGTCATTTTATATGTGCATGTTTACACATTTTATGTATACTCTTACGATTTCGAGTGTATTTGTTGAGTTGCTAGCTCACTCCTCATTTTCTATTTTTTTCTCCAGATAAGCAGTAACCTGATAAGAATCGAAGTCAGAATTAGTTAGAAGAAGGAAAGCTTGTGAGTTTTGAAGACTTTTGAAGATTTGGAGACATTGAAGAATTGTGAATTTATATGATTAGTTTTTGAAAGAATACTGTGTAATATAATGATGTAGCAAGTTTTATGTCATGATGGAAATATTAAAGTCTTCTTTCGCAAGTTTACTATAATTATAATTGCTTCCGCATTATTTTTGATATTTGGATTTGTTCTGGTCTTAGATGGCATCTCTCTCAGATACAATATGGTAGTTAGAAGTGCTATATTGGAGCCATAATTAATATGGCATTTGTTGATCATGTAGACATATAATGTTGGTGTTATGGATTAAATTTTGAAGAAATATTTATGTATGTGATTTATGCAGGATTGTACAGGTTATTTATATGAATTTTAGTCTATTTTTAGATAAAACTCTACCCAAAATTTTGTAGAATTTTAATATTTTAAGTTTTTGAATGTGTTGGACAGAGGTTCTTAATGGATAAGGACCCACTCTGTCAGTGTCAGAGAATACTACCATCTGAAATGTAATTTCCTTGGTCTAGTTTCATGATTACTTATTCTTAAGGAAAAATTCATACTTCATTCATAACACATTGTTCTCACTCCCTGGAGAACGGTTCATCAAAACTTAGCATATCAAGGAATTTCCTTATTATATTTTTCATATCTTGTTTAATTATTGGATACAGATACAGATAATCATACTCTTATGAGCTTAAGTCTTTACATGCTTTTAATTACATGAACAAATCGACATAAAACTTAGAGCGTTTAAGAAATTCTTATCACAATGAACCAAACAAAGTTTAGAGCTTCTGAACATTAAATCCCTTCACAAAAGCGTACAATATAATTTTCAGAGTACACACAAATTAATATATATAAAATACATGTGAATAAATACCAATATTCACATCCACTAACCCATTACCCTCTCGTCTTGACTCTGCTTTCCCCTTAGCGCCCCTTCTCTAGAGGCGCAGATACCCCTACTCTTGGCCCTGCTGAAAGCTCTCCTGGCGTTTCGTGGTTCTCTGTGGTGAAACAAAATATCCTTGGAGGTAAGCCATCACTAAAATTCTTTCCACCAAATGTAACGGATGGGGAGAACATGATTCTGACCCCCCCATCCGAAGTTATCCAATAGGGGGAGGATATGTGGGGGGCTACCTTGGTTGGATACTTTGTTGGGAATCCCATACATTTTCATGCTGTCAATAACATTGCTAGGAAAATCTGGGCTCGTTTTGAGCTTCAACATGTGGCAGGAAATGATATAGATTTTTATTTTTTTCGATTTTCCTCCAATAAAATGCTTGACAGTTGCCTCGCCAGTGGTCCTTGGTCTATTGCAGGACACTCCCTTTTTCTTAAGAAATGGAAACCTGGTATGGTACTGTCCAAGGAGGAACACAAATCTTTTTCTACTTGGATCATAATGTCCGGTGTCCCAGTCGAATACTGGACCCCTCTTGGATTGAGTTGGATCGCTAGCGTTATGGGGAAGCCCATACAATTAGACCCTATCACAGAGAGACTTGAACGGATGGGCTATCCTAGGGTCTGTGTCGAAGTTGGGGCTGATGCCCACTTGCTCGATTTTGTAAAAATTCAGTCTGGTTGCTCTGATGAGCATGCAGAATGTCAATTCTTTGAGATCAAATTTGAATACCAACGGAAGCCTATGCGGTGTGTTCCCCTGGAAAGAAAGGGGTGGCGGCCCCCCAATCAAACCTTTGTGGGTGTACAAGGCTACGGGCAGATCTCGAGCGAGCCCCACCCTTTCTCTTTCTAAGCCTAAGACTTGTCAAAAGGTCCCTGCAAAAGCTGCCCCCCAAATTGGAGATACTGATCCTAAGTCAATTTCTACCTCCAACTCTTTTAGCGTCCTTCAGGAGCCCTTATTGGATGACCCAGCTGAGATTGATGCACAAAATTCAAATCGACAACAGAATGAAGGCATCCAGGCTACTCTCCTTCGCCAATATGTTGCTATTTATTCCACAGGGGATGATGTTTGCATTGGCCCAGAGTTTAGCCATGTAAAGCACAGCAGCTAAAATGCGGAAAGAGTGTTGAGTATGGCCGCACCTTCCAAGTGTCTCCCTGGCTCTAATGTACTGACTCCATATTTTCTCGGGATGAGGACCCTGCTACGGTCCTTCCCGGCCCTGTTTTGAATGGAGACCTATGCACGTTGTTTGTTAAAAAAATGACCGCCCCACCTTCGCCCCTGCGGTTAACCCCCCTCCAAATCCTCCTATGTATTCCCCACCCTCTTCTGGCTCTTCGTCTACACATTTGTTAGGATCTGATCCTAGTATTGCCAAAATTAACAAATGTAGGGGACGGAATACCTTAAGAAACCACAAGAAATCCCAGGGGCCTAAAAATTCCTCCCCCCTCTCGCCCTTAACCCATGATTAACATCGCATGTTGGAATGTGACGGGACTTAATGGAAAAGTTAAAGCCCATGAAGTCAGTAACCTCATCAGCTCCCACGGCTGCAGCATCGTTGGGCTGATTGAAACTAAAGTAGTGGAGAGGAACTCTGCTTCCATCTCTGCTAGGATTAGACCTCAATGGCATTGGTCCATGAATTACTCGGACTCTTCCCTTGGGAGGATTTGGGTTGGTTGGGACTCCCTTAGGAAGGCGGTGAAAATTCTCTCAACGGAGGATCAGGTTATTCACACCGAAGTCCTGAAACTTGAGGATAATTTCCGCTGCCTCCTGTCTTTTATTTATGATGCTAACTCAGAAAGTCTTTGTAGGCCCCTTTGGATACTAGTCTCTCTAGTTATCTCCCTTAGGCTACGCTTGGCATTTCAATGCTATCAGATCATCGTCAGAGGCCCTTGGCGGTATCTGGCATTCCAAAAGCTCTTTGGACCTTGACAAATGTCTCAAGGATTGTGATCTTAAGGATGTCTTCCATGAAGGTCTGCACTACACCTGGAATGACGGCCAAGATCCCTCTATCTGAATCTTCAGGAAGTTAGATAGAGTCATCACAAATGGGCAGTGGCTCGATCATTTCAAAAGGGCTAAATCCCTTTTCCCTCCCGCTAGACTTTCGGATCACTCCCCTTGCATACTTCTCCCTAGTGATAGGTCGATAAGAAAGAAAGGATTGTTCCGATTTAATAATTTCCTTACTAAATCCCCTAAATTTCACCTTGTGGTGAAGGATGCTTGGAATAAAGAGACCACGGGCACCCCCATGTTTCGGTTGGTGTCCAAATTGAAAAAGGTGAAATGTGCTCTCAAAACCCTTAATGCTTAAGAAGGTGATGTGCATGAGGAAGTTATTCAAACCTGGCAAGCATTAGAGGATATCCAAGCTAAGATTCCTTCCCCCCTAGGGAGCTGTCATGATGATCGTACTTGCAGGGCAGCCTACTACTCAGCCATAGCAAAAGAGGCTGACCTCATTCAGCAAAAAGCTAAGATAAAGTGGCTCAAAGAGGGAGACCAGTGCACCAAATTTTTCTTTAAGACTGTTAACGGAAACAATAACAGGAACAGAATTGTCTCCCTACTTGACGAGTCTGGTACCCCCACTGTTGGGGTTGAGGGAGTGCATGAACATGTAGTAGATCATTTCAGAAGGGCTCTTGGCACTGGTTGCTCCCATGGATCGGCGGACGCTGCTCGGCTCCACCCTTTCATCCTCCATACTGTTCCGGACTTCCTAACTGGCACCCTTACTGGCCCGGTTAGTGATGCGGAAATCCAAAAGGCGATCTTCTCCATTGGTGGCTACAGAGCCCCCGGCCCTGATGGTTTCTCCTGAAAGTTCTTCAAGGATTCCTGGGATATCGTTAGTTAGTCCGTTTGTGAAGTCATTCGTGATTTCTTCAATCATGAAAAGCTCCTCAAATAACTGAACACTACTATTATTAGCCTTATTCCAAAGGTGCATCCCCTCGCATGGTATCCGACTATTGTCCCATATCCTGCTATAATGTCATCTATAAAGCGATTTCGAAGATCCTTGTAAATCGTCTTAAGATGACATTACCCTATCTTGTCGACAAATGCCAAATGGCTTTTGTTGTTGGGCGGCAAATTAGTGACAATATCCTTTTGGCCTAGGAGCTTCTTCTTGGAGTGCAAAATGAGATTTCGTCCGTCCTGAAGGTTTGCCCGGTTGGGCTGACGTGGTTGTTTTGAGGCTCATCAGCAATCTGGCCCCTACTCTCTTGCTTGGCCGGTTTGGATTTCCTGCGCATTGTATATCTGACGCTGAGTGGGGCGTGTGCTGTTGGAGCTTTTCTCCCGCTGGTGTTGCTGATGTGGATGCATTGGCAGTGCGGAGCATTCCGACTCCTATACTCACCCTATCCCGGTTGGGTGTAGGTGTTTGGTGCTTATATGTCGTCTATTGTTTTATGGTTGTTCTTTTGCTTACCAAAAAAAACAAAACAAAAAGGAAGAGTTGGCTGGTTGGGCTGACGTGGATGTAGTGGGGCTTTGCATCATTCAGGCCTGGCTGACATGGACAACTAGTCTCTTTGGGGGCTGGTCGTTATTTCTGGGTTTTGGCCGGTCAAAAGTTGACAGGCTCTTTGGGTTTTAATAAAATAATAATAATAATAAATAATAAATAATAAAATTTATTTTGGCCGGTCAACCTGTTGACCGGCTCCATGATCTATGGACAGTGCTCTGGTTCACCCAAAAGCGATGGCTGATTGGGCTGACATGGACGTGTTGGGTTCAGCAATCTTCAGGCCCTGCTAATGTGGATGAGCGCCTTTTAGTCATCTGGTGATGTTTTCTATATTTCCTTGATGAGGAAGTTGATAGAGATGCTAGTCGGTGGGTGGTTTCTTTGGAACGGATCGTCAGATGGCTAGTATTTTGCCGGCTTGCTATTACACGCTGGGACTGAGTACCTGAATGTAGTTTCTCTCACAATTTCCCGGAATGGATGCTTACTTGGACGAAGTGGTTCTTTTGGGCAATATGGCTCCTTTGCTCACAAGCTCCCGGTCCTGTTGGCGGCAGGTATGCGACTTTCGGCTGGTTTGCACAGCCCTGTTTGGCTACCGGTTTTGAATGATGTGGACGGTTGGCTATGTTGGGCACACTGGTCCCTCTCTCACACACACCCAGTTTGGGAAGTTTGACCAATTTTGTGACTTGGAGGATGGAAGAGTGCTCCGGTGCACTCTTCTGTAATGAGGCTGCTGTTGGACTAGTTGCCTGATGGTCTTGGCCGGTTGTTATTCCCTCATGTACTTTCTTTTAGTTTTCATGTTTCTTTCATGGTGTACTCCGGGAAAGCCCTAGCGGCTTTATTCTATCTCTAAGTCGGCAAAGCACTTGGAGTTAGAGAGTTAGAATAGAGTTTTGTATATTTTTTAATTTTACAAAGTTTAATTACTGACCAAAAAAATATATATCACCTTGGCCACGATCCCCCCAGACGTACTATGAAGATTGACCTTATGAAAGCATACGACTCCATCAATTGGGACTTCATTATCAACATGTTGACACTAATGAAATTTCCTCCTCTAATGGTTAAGTGGATCTGCCAGTGCATCACCACTCCTTCTTTCTCCATCAATATAAATGGGGAAGCGGTGGGTTTCTTCAAGGGAGGCAATGGCCTTCGTCAAGATGATCCCATATCTCCATACTTATTTGTGTTTGTTATGGAGGTTCTGAATGGTATTATTGAAGTGAAGGCTAGGCGGGATGAAAATTTTAAATTTCATTGGAAATGTAATGATATTCAAACTGTTATACTTGCCTTTGCAGATGACCTTCTTCTCTTCTCTCGAGCCGATCTCAATGCTATCCGGATCCTTAAGGAATGCCTTGAAGAGTTCCGGTTGATATCTGGCCTATCTGCAAACAGGAATAAGAGTGAAGTTTTCATCTGCTCAAAAGACAATGCCCTCCACGAAGGCATTGCTACTATTATGGACTTCAGAGAAGGCAAGCTCCCGATAAGATACTTGGGAGTCTCGCTGATCACCACTAGACTCTCAATACCGGATTTCCAACCTCTCATTGATAGAATTACCCATCGGATCACGTCTTGGAAGGATCGGCGGCTTTCATTTGGTGGGCGTTTGCAACTTGTCTCCTCTATCCTTTCGTCCATCCACCTCTATTGGGACTCAATATTCATTTTGCCTCAGTCTATTCTCAAAGCGATTAAAAGCTACATTCGGTGCTTTCTTTGGAATGGCTCTCTTGAAGGGAAGGTAAATGCTAAGGTAGTGTGGGATGACATATGCTACCCGAAGAGCGAAGGTGGGCTGGGTCTTAAAAACATGCAGGCACAGAATAAAGCCTTGATATGTAAACTGTTATGGTGTATCATCTCTAAGGATTCTGAATCAGATTAGCCTTCCTGGATCTACAAAAACAGAATCAGGGACCGATGTATATGGACCTTAAAAGTCTTGACTTCAGCCCCCTAGAGCTGGAGAAAAATTATGAAGCTTCGTCCTTTTATGCGCGTTCATACCACTAATTCCATTGGCGATGGTTCTGATACATTCCTTTGGCTTGATAACTGGCATCCTCTGGGCACGCTGAGCGAAGTAAGTACTAACTGTACCCGGTTGGTCTCTAGCCTGCCCTGGGATGCAAAGGTCACCGACATTACTAGGGATGACCACTGGTCTTGGTCTAATCCTTATGATTTAGAAGTTTCTCGTTTTGCGGAGAACATGCCTCTCTATCTTCCTAACACTAGTCAAAAAGACTCTGCGCGATGGGATGGAAACGCAGATGGCAAATTTTTGACTCGGTCCGCCTACTTTTTCATCCATCCTCCCAAACTGAAAATGAGCTGGGCCACCTTAGTGTGGGGCCCTTCCCACGTCCCTACACATGCCTTTACTCTTTGGCTGGCCATTGGAGGCAAACTTAGTACCCTTGATCGCCTTCATGGTGTCCCCAACCTATCCTTTAAATGCACTCTCTGCAACACGGGTGATGAAGATCATGAGCATCTGTTATTCTCCTATCCCTTTTCAAAATCATTATGGAACAAGATTCAAAGCCGAGCGAGACTTTATTGGCCTTACCCAGAGTGGTCCCAGAATATTTGTTGGGCTGCACAAAAATGAAAAGGGAAAAGTTTTCTAGCCCTTTTAAAATGTCTCTCTCTTGCGGCCACGGTCTACTTCATTTTGAAGGAACGTAACAATCATTTTTTTCAAAAATTCCCCTCACAAGACATCTCCCATACCTTTTCCCTTATAATCAATGTCGTTCGGAACAAATTGAAAACCTCTTTTGAAGTTGATAGGTACGTATCTCGATCGCACCTGATTCGATGGAATATATAAAAACAAACTAATCCATTTATTTCATTTTGGTGCCCGGTCTATTGCCTGGCTGTTGGCCTGTGTGGTAAAAAAAAAAAAACCACTCCATTTATTTTAGTTTGGTGCCTGGTCTACTTCCTGGCTGCGGGCCTGCGTGGCTTGTTTTAAATCAAATTGTTAACCTCTATTGTTCCTTTTAGATGCTTAGCCCGTACGCATCTGTATCGAGGAAAGGAAAAATGCCGGTTGGGTGTTGGCCTCCCGTTACGTAAATCAAAAATAAGATCAGAAAATAGAGGATTAAAGAAAGAAATAAAAGAAAAAAGAAGGAAAATAGGAAATAAAAATTAGTGGTTTTGCTGATTGGCTTTGCTGGCCAGCCCAATGGCTGGTTGATTGGGCTTTCCAATTTGTCGCTCACTCTCTGGGTTTTTCAATCACTCACACACACACACATACGCCCCCCACCTCCCCAAAAAAATTGCCTGATGGAAAGAAAATTATCCTGGCTACTTTGGTTCGCCGGTTTGATGCTCATCCTTTGGAAAAGACGCCGGTTGTTGCTGCAAATTGGTGCACTGATGTTGTGTTAATGCCTGAGTATACGGTGATCTGAGCCATTGGTAAAGTTGGGTGTCCGATCTTTTGGCTGGTTTGCGGTTGCTGCTGATTTGCTGGAACTGTTGGCTTTGTTGGTTGCCAGCAAATTTACTGCTATTTTTTTCTGCTGCCCTTATAATCTCCTGATAACTGCAAAAGTGATTCACACAGTTGGCTGATGCCTCCTCGTAGTCGATGCTCCCATTCGATTGTGTATAGCATCTCCACCTTGATGGAGACTCCTAGCTCACCTGAGAGGATTCCATGTGATGCAATCTCATTTGCTAGTGTCCAAGTTGATGGGAATGCTGATGCTGGTATCCATTTATGGGACGAGCAGTGTTGTAGTCTGATGTCTGCACCTGGTTCTGATCCTGTGCATTTCAACGATGATGGTTCCTTTGGTATGGTAATGGTTGATCAAGGGAATGCTCAGCTGCCCGAGGGTGCTAGGGGATCATCATCCTGTGGAGAGTATATTCCTTCTTCCCATTATCTTCTGTCAGAAGACCCTAACAAGGATGTTCCATCTGGTTTTGCTGTGGAGCCAAAGCTAGCTCTGATTACGACCATAATTACGGTTAAGGAGGATGCGTCTCCTACTGCCAGCAATATCTCCTCCAAAGTTGAATGTTTACACAGGCAGCTGAATGAGCTCAAAGACAACCATGTGTCAGCTGCTCAAGTCTCATATGGTACTGCTGATGCCCTGCAGGCAGTACCATGGCAGAAAGCAAAGGCCCAGGGACGACGGAAACCATCCCCTGTCAATCCAAAACTGGAGATGGTGATGAAGAGCCAGCATTGGAGGAGAATCTACTGATGCGGTGGAAGTGTGGACCTTGATACTGTCTGAGGCCCACTTGTGTTCAGCCATGTGCTGCCTGGGAGATGCTTGTCCAAAGCTCTGTTTGGTGTACTCGTGTAGGGTGTGTTTATTCTTGTCCTGGGTGCAGTAGAGTGGGGTGCTCTAGCCCAAGGTGCTGAAGATTACTCCAAGGTCCTTAAGGCAGGAAGGCAACACTACTCTGAAGTGTGGCTTGGAGTTTTATTTTCCTTCTCTGAATGAGTTCTAGTTTGCAGCTGATATGTGCTGCTCCTCTGCTCGTTGTGGCAGTGTGTTGCTGCTGATGCATAGCTGTTGGCTTGTGTGTTGAATTTGCACCTGGTGGTTTGGCTGGTTGTGGTGTTGGAGGTATTTGCTCTAGTGTTGTTGAAGTTTGGGGAGCAGTCTTTGATATCTGAACTGAAGTTGCCCCTCTGGTCTGAAGTATGGTGATACATATTGCTGCTCAAGCAGCAGTTCAATGCAGGGGTGTGAAGTTGCTGTCGGGTAGTAGCTGCTGGGTGATGGGGCTCCGTTGCAGTTGCCCTCTGCTTTTGCTGAGATTAGCTTTTGTGATACTGGGTATCTTGCTATTCCATAGTTGTGTAGCTGGTTTTAAGTAAGCTGGTTTCTTTGTTGAACCAGATAGTTTGCTCCTTACTAGGAACAATGGCATTTTGGCCTTTTTTTTTCCTTTTGTACTATTATTTTGGTTTTATGTTCATGACTTATATCACGGTGCTCGTGGTTTACCATAGTGTCTTTGTTCTACATCCAAGTCGGCAAAACACTTGGAGATGGAACATTAAATTTGTACTTTTTTTTCATTAATAAACTCTCCTTACTTTCCAAAAAAAAAATAAAAAAGCGGATACCCCTACTCATAATCTCCCTCAACCCTCCAGTCTGCCTCAAGCAACCCAATCACCCCCTGATGGTCCTTTCCCACTCTCATTTCCCTCTTTGCCCAATTCCTCTTAGGTCCTTCCATCCTCTTCTGGCAACCATCCATCCCGATCCCCTGTATCTGTCCCCTCCTCTGAATCTCTTCTTGGCATTGCGCCCCTTAGGCCACTTGAAGATCATGACTTCCCCCAGTTAGGCGGCCCTAAAGGTGATGGGCTTCCACTGCCCATGAATCTGGAAGGTTGTAAGAATGTGAAATCGGCTGTTAATGGCCCGAGAGTGATGCAACACCCATCTCCTAATTTGCCACTGGGCTCTGCTACTGATTCTGTCTGTGCGTCAACGAAACAACTCATAGTTCCTAATTTAAGTTTGGAGCTACCTACCAGCCCCCCACCTGTTTCCTGGTCCTCAATGGTAAAACAGAGCTCCGAGGGAGGTAAGTCCTCTCTCTGTTACTTTCCGCTAGAAGTTGAGATTGGGGAAAATGTGATTTTTACCCCCCTCCCAAAGTAATCAAACAGGGTGAGGCATTGTAGGGTGATACTCTGGTTGGTTACTTTGATAGAAATCCACTGTACTTTCATGCTGTCAACCACATTGCTAGGCAGATTTGGATTCGTTATGAGCTTCAGCATGTGGCTGGCACTGACCAAGGCTTATTTTTCTTCGAATTCTCTTCCTATAAGGTGTTTGAGAACTGTCTTAGGAATGGGCCCTAGATCTTTGCAGGGCATCCCCTGTTTCTCAAAAAATGGAAATCGGGCATGCCGTTGCTAAAGGAAGAGCATAAATCCTTCCCAATTTGGATTATATTATCAAATGTACTAGTGGAGTTGTGGACTCTGGTTAGCGAGTATGGTGGGAAAGCCTTTACATTTAAACTAGCTCACTGAGAAGATGGAAAGAATGAGCTTTGCACGTGTCTGTGTGGAAATTAAAGCTGATGCGCCCATGCCTTATCAGTTGCGTATTAAGACAAGGAGCTCCTCTAAACTGCCTGATCAAATGTTTACTGATATACTAATCAAGTACCAATGGAAGCCCAAACGTAATCACATGAGTGCTTGTGTTAGGTCGTTTGAAGTTCATCCTAAAACTGCTGCAATATTTAGGCCTATTGGTAAAATTCTGCCAAATGTAATACGCCCCTCCCCTTCGCAAGGTAACTAAGAGTAGGCATAATTCTGATGCCTCTAGTAAGGTGGTTCCTATCAAAGAGGTTCTATCTGTGTCCAATTCCTTTGCCGCCTTATAGGAATGCGAGATGGAGAGTAAACATCAGGGCAATTCTGAGATTATTCTTAGTGATGAGATGAAGGATGAGCTCCTTTAAATCAATCCTCCCCTCTATATCTCCAATCTGGATCATCCCGGTGTCGATGACTGTCAATTTCCAAGGAATAAGAACATCAATCAAACGTGTGAGGCTGTGGTTATCTCGCGTGAGATGACTGGGATCACTAAGTCCCCCCTTCTAATAGTAAGGTCTTGAATCAACTAGAGGCTGGCAAGAGTGTTTCTCATGGGTTCACTGATCACCACGCTGAGGATACATTAGAAGAGTGTTTGTCCTTTCTTGCATTCAGTGGCCATCCAAATGGTAGCATAATTGCCCACCCCCTGTAGAAATGCAATGTTCTTCTATGTTGGCTCTTCCCCCTTCTGGGCACCCTATTAGGGTACCTACAACCATTCGATCCAATCCTAACCTTGGTTTCGAAGTCAGCGATCGTCCAACTGTCCCTCTGCCCCTTTCATCTCCCAGTGAGGCTCAAACCTCCATTCTTGCGCCAATTAACCCTCCTCTCACCATGCTTGAAGGTAGTAAAAGACATAGTTCAATCAAATTTGTGCAATCCAATCTCAAAAGTTCAAGGGGGCCCAAAAGAATTCCTCCTATCCTTCCCACTGCCAATGATTAATATTGCCTGCTAGAATGTGAGGGGGCTTAATGGTAGGGTTAAAGCCTTCAAGGTTGATAATTTTATTAGGTCCTATAATTGTGCCATAATGGGGCTAGTGGAAACAAAAGTTAAGGCATGTAACTCTATTACCATTCCAGGAAAATTAGACGCCAATGGAATTGGATTATGAATTACTCGGAGAGCTCCAAAGGTAGAATTTGGGTAGGTTGGGATCCAACATCAGTAGATGTTACAATCCTGTCTATTGAAGACCAAGTTATCCATACCAAGAAAGCTATTATGGAAAAAAATCTACACTGTCTTCTTACCTTTGTCTATGGTGGATCATGTTGGTAGGATTACGTTTTTGCTATTGTTCATATGGGGATGCTCCCTTTAAAAAAAAAAAAAAACTGTCCGTTCTCCCTCATTTCAGCCGCATCTGGTCGGCATGGCATCCCGAAAATGCTTGTCTTTTGACGATTAGGCATCTGATGATTTGGACTGGATCAGTTGCTCTTGGTCGATATACTTTAAAGCTGCCTGGTGGCCATTCCGTGGTTTTATGACGTCTTGCCTGCTTGACAGTTCGCTAGTTGGTTGATTTTGTCAGAGTCTTGGTTTGGTCTTCATCATCTTGCTAGAGTTTGGCCTTGATGTGTTTAGCCTGATGTTACGATTGACGACTTTGTTGATATGTTTCGGACTCGTGACGTCTCTGCTCGGGATTTGGTGGGCGTCTACTGGTTTGGAGTGTCTTGTCGATTTGCAGATGTGGCGGTTTCGAGAGTTGGTTTGCTGCTGTCATCCTGCCAGTCTGTCTTTGGAGGACCTTCTCCTGTGTGGTTCAAAAAAAAAAAAACACTCATGATCTAATTCATGGTGATTGGGACTTCCCCTAGCGTCTTTGTCCATGTCCATTGTGGGCTTTACCTTCGGAGTTTAAACATTAGTTCTGCATTCTTTTTCCTTTTCATCAATAAAATTCAATTACTTATAAAAAAAATATATTCACGTCCAACAATATTCTCGGAACACATAAAAAAACATATACAAAATGTATGTGAATAATCTTCAAATAATCAAAGTACCCACGTTCATGAAACTAGGGTTCTAATTTTCTAAGGCCAAATCAAGCATAAATCTCAAAATAAACGGGTAAAAGCATCCAGGCCTGGGGTTAGAGTTTTCATGTGCAAAATACCGCATAAAACTTAGAAATTAGACATAAAATCAATACATATACATGTTCAATACATGAGTTTTATAAAAAAATAAAATTGGAAGGGTATCAGAACAAAAATACTTAAAAGAGCGAAACAAAAAGTGCAACAAAAGAAAGAAAAGTATATGGGTGTACTTGCCTCTAGCCTCGTTCTCCTTCTCTCTCTTCTCTTTCACATTTTCTCTCTCTCCTCTCTCTCATATCTGCGTAGAAATGATGCAGAAAAGAACCGTGCGCGCTTAAATGGGTTGAGCACCAATCACGACGAGCATCAGGCATGCATGCACTAGAATGGGTGCATGAGTGCACCGCCAACGCACTTCAGGTGCACGTGTTTGGGATTTGGCACCTCCCGCTGACGCTCGAGCAACCGGCAGGCACCAACCTACTAGAATGGGCGCCCGGTGGCCGTCCCCCGCCGTTATCCTTTTCCGCTTTCGAAACTTAATTTCCCACATATATTAAACCTAACAATAATTATATTAACTTAATTATCTCCAATTACGATATTATGGGAACCAGGGCCTCAAATCTATAGAGACCATAACTCATATAATCCCTAATCTAAAAAGCCAGAATTCTTGGTACTCTTTTGAGCCTAAATCTTAGCTACAGATAAAGAAGAAACTACTCAAGGAGATATGAATGAAATCTCCAAACAATATATTGAAGGCACATGGTGAACTGGAAAAATACTCCATGAAGATTTCAATAGGGGTGGCTTCCCAAGGGCACCAGCATATCAATGGAGCTAATTCATATCCAAAGAGGAAACTTTGTACACATTCCATTACTTTTGACGGGTGATTTCATGAAGGCATAAAGATCCCTACAATTTAGTCTTATAGTTTTTCATAATTTGTGTGGAATATGACCTTTTTTCCCTAAAAGTTCACATTGCATGGGATTTAGTAATGTTTTGTCTCTGCAGGCAAGGATATTGTCAAGAATATACTAAATACAAAAGTTGATCTTACTACTCAACCAAGATCTTTAAGCGTTGTACAAGGACATGTTGTAGGAGTAACCCATATACCCTTTGAATTGGAATTGCCACAATATAAGTGTCACGAACTCAGACCAAGTAGATCAATTTAAATAATTAATTATAATGTTTAAAATTTAAAATCCCAAATAATTTTAAACAAATAATACTAAGTTTCAAAATTTGGGTGTGATAACCAAATAAATAGGGCCCGATACAAATCAAAATCTACATAGGACTTTATCGGACAACTGTCTTGATAAAATAAATATAACATACTCTACAATCATTATAATATAACATACTCTACAATCATTATAAGAGAGGTAACAATTCCAAGTAAAAATTATAATCAAACATAACAAAATATTCGAATTGTTTCCGAAATATAACCATGGGCCCATACCCGGCCAATTTCATAATTTGATCACATCAAATATCAATTTAAATCATAATAAAATCAAAACTCACCAAATTAGACAAACGGCTTGCAGATTATGACCATACTCCTACAATGTATTTGAATCTTCTACTCTTAAGGGATAAAATAGAAAAAAGTGAGTCTAATACTCAACAAGTATCATATTTAAGTATATATCTTATCATATTCTTCCTTCAATTTAAACAACCATACCCAGTGTTTGTCAATCACAAATGTCTCTCTAATCTGACCAGAAATTCGTTGAGTACCCAGAAAGAGAAGTGGCAATACCTTAAAAATAGAAGGTGTATAGAAAAGGGAGATAAACAACCCAAAACCTGCAATTCGAAAAAAAAAAACTGAAGTAGAGAACAAATAAGTAAGTCAGCTAATTATATCCGTGGACCTCTTGATGTCTGAAAGTTAGTCTAGTCCTTATCACCACCTGGACTCCTCATTGGCCTCCAAAAACCATAACAATTGAACTATTTCACCATGGTACTTCAAGTGCTCCGCGAGGAAAAATTGTATGCCAAGCTGGGTAAGTGTGAGTTTTGGCTAGAGAAGGTGATGTTTAGGGGCACGTGATTTCTGATTATGGCATTTCTGTGGATCTCAAGAAAATAGAGGCTGTTACGAGTTGGAGCAAACTAACTTCGGTGACTGAGGTTAGGAGTTTTCTGTGTATGGCAGGATATTACAGGCGCTTTGTAGAGAATTTCTCTCAGATTGCTATGCCTCTGACTCGGTTGCTGAAGAAAAAGGTTAAGTTTGTGTAGACAGAGGAGTGTGATCTGAGCTTCCAGGAGTTAAAGGATCATTTGACCACTGCTCCGGTGCTGATCATTCTGGAGGGTTCAGGAGGCTTTGAGGTGTATTACGATGCCTCTAAGGCGGGTCTAGGGTGTGTGCTGATGCAACACGGTAAAGTCATGGCATATGGGTCTAGACAATTAAAGGTGCATGAGAAAAATTACCTACTCATGACCTCGAGCTTGCTGCTGTAGTCTTTGCATTAAAAATTTGGAGACATTATCTATATGGTGAGAGGTTCCTTGTATATTCAAACCACAAAAGTTTGAAGTACCTATTTTCGTAAATGAACTCAACATGAGGCAAAGGAGATGACTCGATTTTCTGAAGGATTATGATTGCGAGATACAGTACAAGCCGGGGAAAGCCAACGTTGTTGCGGATGCTTTGAGTCACCGATCGAGTTATGTGGCACACCTACAGGTTAAACAGATGGAGATGTTAGATTATTTAAAGCAGTGCGATATCCAACGCTATGCCAAAGGTTATAGGATGCTCCTGTCATACTTTCATATTCAATCAGAGATAGTTAGCAAAGTTAAAGAGAAGCAGGTGAATGATCCGTTCCTCATGGATATTGTTAGTGATTTGAGTAAAGTGTCTCGAGCCGATTTTAACATCCGGGCTGATGGTGTGTTGAGATTTAGAGATCGATTATGTGTACAGGATGATAAAGGGTTGAGGAGAAAATTTTGAAGGAGGCTCACCGGTCTCGGTATACAATCCACCCAGGAACGAATATAATGTATCAGGATCTAAAAAAGACTTTCTGGTGGAGAAACATGAAGAGAGATATCATCGCCCATGTGGAGAAATGCCTAGTGTGTCAGCAACTGAAGGCTGAGAGGAAGAAGCCTTCTGGTCTGTTACAGCAAATGCCAATCCCGAGTTGGAAATGGGAAGACATTACTATGGACTTCATATAGGGTTTACCGAGGACTCCTAGGAATCATGACGCCGTGTGGGTTATAGTTGATCGGCTGACGAAATCAGACCACTTTTTGGCGATCAGGACTACCTATTCGCGTGATAGATTGGCTCAGTTGTACGTGAATGAGATTGTGAGGCTTCATTGAGTTCCAGCCTCCATTGTATCTGATAGAGATCCACATTTTGTCTCGAGATTTTGGGAGAGCTTGCATAAGGAGTTGGAGACAGAGTTAAAGTTCAGTACTGCGTATCACCCCCAGACCGATGGCCAATCTGAGCGTACCATTCAGATTCTTGAGGATATGTTGAGGGCCTCTGTTTTGGAAATGAAAGGAACTTGGGATACTTATCTGGCATACCAGTAGAATCGCTTTTGTACTATGTCAGTCTACTTGATGATACCCCGCATGTAAATAAAGGATAAATTGCTAACTTCCCCAATGGTAAGCTGATAGGGGGAATCAAATGCAAAAATTTCTTGGAAGGAGAAGAACCATTGCATATACAAGCCCACCCCCAGAGGTACAGTATTAGGTTGTGTCAAGGCTAGTGACCATTGCTCCCCCAGCCACCTTTATTTAAAAAATATAATTAGCAGAATACCCCTCCCTCAAAAAATCTATAAATCCTCCTCCCTACCCATTTTGTCTTCACCAAATTCTCCCTACACTCTTATTCTCAATCTTCTAAGTGATCTAATATTTTACTTATTGTTGTTTATTTGTTATAAATTTGAATTCATTTTTTATCAGCAATTCTGAGTAATTAATAATCTATTTGAATAATTTGATTAGTATATTTGTCTCACAATTTTCCTCATTTTGGTGGAGAAGGAATTTGAGATAATTATCACGAATCTCCTATACATTTTACACCCATTGATGAAAATATTGGTATCATCGGAAGAAAAAAAATATCAAAATTGTAAATTGACCGGCTGTATCGGCTATATCAACCGATATTTTAAATATTACCCAATTCAAAAATAATTTACGATATTGCTACAAAATTAAGAAATATTTGTATCGAGAGACCCCAATATAGATACATATCGGCCGATACATATCGGCCAATACATATTGTATTGGCAGACATTTCCATCAATGGTTACACCCATACTAATAGTAATTCTGAAGTACTACAATTACAGCCCACCCGTGTCAGCATTACTCCCACTGCAACTAGCTGCACATAGAAAATGTTCCATTAATGTTGCAATTTTTTTAAATAAAATTAGTTAATGATCAGAAAATAATTATTTATAAAAAAGGTAAAAAACATTATACTTATGAAAGTTTAAAAGATATTAGGCACTTGAAAAGGCATATGAAAAAACATAAAAACTAGTGGATAAATTAGGAATACAAAAACAAAAACGGCAATTGGAGCAGAGAATGCAATTGCATTAGAAGGTCGCAATTGAACAGATCGAGCAAGTTCGAATTGACGTAACACAAAACCTATAAGTCCGAAAGCACCACGTAGAGTAACAAAAGTCCACAGGCCACCTAATTGACACCAATGAGTAAAATCTCCTTGTGCTTCAGGACCCCATAGTAATAATAAAGGATGTGCTAAATTATTAGCAGGAGTAGAAACTACAACGGTTAAGAAATTGCATCAACTCAATGTGAACAAACATTTTCATAAATCGGGAATGACTTGTAGAATATACTGTTCACTCATAGAGTTCATTTCTTATGGCAGAAGATTCAAAATTTAAAAAATTTGTGCAAATGCGCTTAGAACCTAGGATTACAAAAATTTTCCGACATACTTAAAAAGATGATGCAATTAGTCAATTTTTATAGTTTAAATAAGAATTAATTAATGAATTAGTAAGTGTAAATTTAAAATTTCTTTAACTAGTGATATTTGATTATCATCTAATAATCTCCAATATAACTTGGCTTCATGGAATGCAACTTGAATTGCAAAGGTCCCACACCTTTAGCCTTGAAGAGAAGGAAGAGATCTTCCAAAAGTGGGTTTTATGATCCTATAAAGAATCAAAGGCCTACCAAATAGAGGTGTTAAATAAGCTATACTGCCCATGACACAACACGGCCCAATATTTCGAACCGTGCCAAGCTGCACAATAGGTGGCTCACAAGCCTTGCCTCAACACGCATCGTGCTATGGGGGCTTGAGGGGGGCAATGGTCCGAATTTTTAAAAATTTTAACATTCAAAACAAA
>JAODPA010092977.1:0-21632 GCA_025585075.1 Nepenthes mirabilis | reverse complement strand
ATTTATTTAAATATATAATAATACAATAGACCAAACATCTCTATTTTATACCAAAATGTAAGTTAAAAATGTATTTTTTTTTTCTATTTCATTGTCCCATTTCATTACTTTTATGTAGAATTTTTTTTTTTTTTTTTTGAAAATTACATGTAGTTCGGCATAGTCAAAATGAGTCAGCATCAAACAAGAATAATAAAATATCCTAAAACATGGTAAAGAGTATCGACTCAGTGCTGGTGTTACTTGAATTTGAAGAGACGTGAACAGATGGGAATAGCGAGGATTCACTGTTTATTCAGTAGTTGTTTAATATTCTCCATATTGTTCATGAACTTTGGCATGCTACCTGTACATGGACAATTGCCTTTAAAAGGCATCTCAAGATAGAAATATCATCCACAGCCCAAATGAACCATGGAAAAAATTCTTTGCTTAGTCTTCTTTTGACATTGAAGCCAAATCTGGGACAGCAGGCATTTCTAGCGAGTGATTATTAACAAGCATGAATACAATCTTTTACACACATTTTTCTAATTTACTTGGTGTATGTATAGAGGAAATGAGAAGAGCTATGTTTTGACATGACCTAGCAATTTTGTACAGACTGTAACACCAATAATTGAACCTCTGGCAATTGCTCATTACAATGCTGCCCTTCATTCCCCAATATTTAGAAATTTGGGTGGAGTTATCGAGATATTATTTGAAATAATGGGATACCCCATGGAAATATTATATTAAATAATTGGATAGACTCTGAACACTTACGAGTTCAGTAGCATTTTAGAAGCTCTAAGAGAGTCAATTCATCTAGATCAGGGATGCATAGAAGAGTTAACCAGAGACTTACTTCTTCTTGATTTCACCAGCCATGATCAAGAAAGCCTGCTCTACATTAATCGCATCTTTTGCACTAGTCTCAAGGAAAGGGATCCCAAGCTCATCTGCAAACGCCTGCCCGTTCATTCAAATGCAGGACAGTAAAGCAGAATAGTGTTAATGATACAACGCAGAGCCCACAATGCAAATTGACCATAAAATAACAAAAACTATGGAGGAAACACATATTTTCAGAATTCTACAAAGGGTCAGGTGGATTTTAATTAAGTTCGGTTATCAGGGAGATAATATTTTGCTGGACCATTTTTACTTTCATGTTCTTTCTTCCTTGTCGTCTAGTGTTGGGGGGGGGTGGGGGGGGTTCAACTTTTCAGGGTTGGCAGGGAATCACATAATCTTGGCAGGGATATCTACGCTTATACAAGAAGAATCAGTGTCAACATCCAACCTTAGAAGCAAATTTTTATGAATCATATATTGCTTGGAAAAAATACTATAAAAAATGCACATATCCCATCAGCGTGCAAGTGCACACAAACGAAAGGTGACGAATCATGACTACATCAAGAAGGAACTCCCATAGAACAATTATCAAGGCACTTCTCTTCAGCTTCCAAGTTGAACAACTCCCTCAGGTCTCAAAACTGCAGAAATTTGCCCTTGGTGCTTCACATTACAGAATCTAACACTAATAAGCAATACTAAATAGTTCAATAGTCCATATCATGGGTGTTGAAGGATCAAATTTATCCAAGATACAGTATGAATAGTCTAACCTTTTCTCTTTTTTCCTTGTTCAATTTCTTCATTTTCACTTTCACATGGCATGAACTTCCTAGCTGCCTAGGATCTCAAGGAAAGGACACAAGCATCCCTTCCACACCTCATGCTATGCTTAAATGGGGGATAGCTTGGATGGGGGAGGCGCATTTTATGATCTATCATAGTCTTTAAAGGCCATCATAAGTGTCATTAGAAGGGCAAGCCAGGAATTGTTCAGCAACAATGTTTAGCGTTAACTAGTTATCATTTTGCCTCATTAATGCATGTACTAACCAAACGAATGCATGATGAGATTGCAACATGTCTGTTGGTCACATATGAATGTTTAATAGAATAAAGTAGGCAGAGTTCACGTTAGAATCATAGACAATAAACTTTAAATCAAAAGGGTAGGTTCAAAATAATTAGGGAAATGGAATAAAATATAATGTAATTTGGCAATTTTGGGAGAATTTATTGTGCAGCTCATCATCACCCCCCCCCCCCCGGGCTCTCTCTCTCTCTCTGCATTCTTGCGCAAGATCTGCCTAGTGCTCCAAATTGGATTTGTGATGTTCTGGAGGAAATATCTTCTAAGTTTGAGTAATTTAAGGCATTTTGACATCTTGGTACTTTTGTGAAAATGGGAGTGATGACAGCTTTATTCACCAAGATTTCTCTTCAATCTGCTGAAGGTCAACATTCCATCTACATTCTGGGTGGCTTTAAGGAGTTAGGCTTCTTAGCCAAGGTCTTGAAAGCCTTCTTGAAGGGTTTTTCAGTTGACAAAGCTTCTCCTTTGAGAAGCTATGGGCATAGCTATGTGGTGGTTTTGAAGGATTTTTATGTTAGAAAGAGGGATGCTGGGAAAGGGAATGGGCTAGATCGAGGCAGTGGTGTTTGCCTATTTCACAACCCCTTGCAAATGTTGATACAGAGGTTGAAAACATATGGCTTCACAGAGGCAGGTGGCAACCGAGTATGACAAAAGCAGTCATAATTATGCAGGGAGTCACTTGGTATATGAAGGCAATTTAGTTAATGCTCTACCTGATTTAAGCCAATTTATAAGAAAGGAGTTTATTTGGGTTTTTTCCTGCATTAGGTCATATTTATGACGCTTGGATGGTTTCTGCATTAGGCCATATTTTTGTAATGCTAGGAATAGCCCTTTGGTGGGCCTTCTCAATAATCTTTTTGGGCAGGATTGAGTCTTTCTCCGCTTCCAGCTTGATTTTTTTTTCTGAGGATGGAAGAATTCCTATGAGGAGTTTTTAGGGCTTTTTGTTTTGTAACAAAGCTTCATGTTGCATCTTCCAAGGGATTCACTTTGATCTCGGTTTGCCTATGGTGGATGCTTTAGTTTATTCTTCTACAGAATGAAATGTGTTTACATAGGGGATTTGGAGTATTTGGGTTATAGGAAGTGGGGCTGACTGGCTGATGACAATTTAGATGGTTGATCATAAACTTAAAGCAATTTTTTATGCTCAGGATTACAATCCCTTTTGAAATTCAAAATAAAAGGTGTCTGAGGTTTAATTGCAGGAAAGGGGGGATTTTAGAATCTTGATGCTTGTTTTTCCCTTCCAATGAAGACGAGACTTTTGAAACACTTTGAAGGCACTGAGGTTATGCAGTTGGAGTTTAAGGTCACTAGTTACAAAAATTATTGCTAAAGAATTAGAAGAAAGAATAGAGAAGAGGCTCAAATGGAACGTGAATTATAATAGTTGTTTCTTTTTGTTATTACTGTTTTTTTAACTGACTGTGGAGTTTGTAAGTGAAGATTGATTTGCATTCTTGAATTATTTGGTGAATGAAGAAGTAACTTTTGCACTTAGGCGACAGTCTCTTGGTGTCTCTTTTGCAAAAATTCTTAGGCGACAGTCTCTTGGTGTTTCTTTTGCATAAATTCTTTTCTTACCAATAAATAATTGTTAACAGATCAAAAACAAGAGGTTATAAAAGCAACTTTTTTTTCCCCTTTTTTATTGGGGGGAACATAAAGACAGACTTGTATCCACAACTTGAAAAGAATAAATATTAAAGAAAATAGGACACACAGGGTTAGTACAGGTTGGTATATCAAATCAAGCCTTTCCTCAGTGAAATCAGATACATGGATTCTTCGCATGTATTCAGGTTCAGATGTAAGTTGACAAAGCCAACATGGCTATAAAGCACTTCCTCAGCTAGCCCAAATATGAAAGATAACACCTAATAGTTTCTTTCAAACTTCTCTTAGATTTTCAACCAACCTCCTTATAATGAACCATTTACATCACCTCACATCTCCTCACATAAGTACTACAAGGTCTTTTTTTCACATGACCAACCACCAGAAATGCGCCTATAGCATTTTGTCTTTTATTGGTGTCACATGGACTTACTCTTGATTATATCATTCAAATCTGGTCCCTGATTATACACAACCACACACATCATAATATTTTCATCAAAATTGCCAAAACAGTCCCTCTTCAGTAGGCTTATGGTAGAGACCCAGTTCCAGGAACCTATATCAAGCCCAACCTGATTCATTTACAAAAATGCAAACTAAACTATGGATTCACAGCAAAGAATCGAATGAAATGGGTGATTAGCTAATCAACAGCAAACGGGATTGGAAGATAATGGAACAAACCTGTGAAGTAGAATTACAGAATTGATCCTAAACCAGCCCTACCAAACCTGAATTGAGACTTAGGATAGCTGACAAATTACCCAAGCACATCTCCAAAAATAATTGAATGAATCCTTACAAGGTTTTTGGCCAGCTTAAACAGTTGCCAAAACCCTAATGACGCTTCCCAACCTAATTACAACATTGCCCTCGTAGAAAATAATAACCTATTCACTGCCCCATTTCCCAAGCCTTTGTAAACTTCAGGAGTAACATCATAGTTCAATACCAGCGCTCAAGCCATGCAATAATTTGGCCATCGTAGTTCAGGATCCACGAAACTCAGTAGTTCAGTACTGCAACAGTCCACTCGGGTTTAGTGCAATTTGGTACTGCGTGAGATACACGAAGCTTGATAGTTCAGCTCACTACTTGTATGCTTGAGTGCTTAGTCACAATTCGGTTACTCCAAGGTGTAGGTTCCACATCATTACTGCTCCCATCAAGAATTCTCTTGTCCTCCACGGCGAAGTCTGGAAACCTACTCACCATATTCCTCCCGCATTGTATCATCCTTCGGGACAAGTTTAAATCGCCTACTCAGATGCATTGACAAGTTTAAATCACAACATTTGCATAATGAGCTACTAGAGGGCATGACTCTCATAAGTACATGTGTAGCTATTTGATATGCCAGCTTGACAAATGGATAATAATCAATTAAAAGACTGCTGGTTAAGAGTTTGGGGTAATGTTATATGCAAAACCATTGCCATTACCAGAAATCTGGATACATAAATAAGATTCACATAAGTCATACCATTTGCAATTTGCAGAAATATGGATGCATAAATTAGATTCACACATGAGACATAGCAAGAACAAGACAAAGGCCCCCTTCTTGCAGCAAAACGACAAGACCCCTCTCTCTCCCACCTAAACAAAGCACATAGACAAACATACACACATATTTAGGAAATGGAATAGTATAGGGATTTCGTAAGCCATATTTTAGCTCACAATTCACCTATTTTAACATTTACAAACAAATGTCTAGCATGTCAGAAAGAGAGGGAAGTTATTCTAGAAATTCCATGTAAAAAGAGAGTGCCTGCAGAGTATAGCTTCAAGCTGTAAAGGAAGGAAGGAATATTATATTAAAAACCTACAGAATGCTGATAGGAGGTGATTACCTTTGCCGTCTCTCTATCCACAACCTTGTTTTCTACTAGATCACATTTGTTCCCCACTAGAAGCTTGCACACAGAATCATTTGCATATCTATCAATTTCATTCAACCACTGCTTGACATTGTTGAAGCTCTCCATCTCAGTAACATCATACACAATCTGTGGTAAAATTCACAAGCAGGACTTTAGTATCTAAAATATCAAACCAATGAAAGCATCAATTTGTTTGTTTTTTGTATTTTTAAAATAAAAATCCCAAGGGAGCCACCAAAGACAATGCCCCCAAAGATTGATACCTAAGGAATAAGGATGCATTTTGATATAAATGTGAGCATGTGTGTATAGTAACACATGACTAGAGGTTGAAGGTCATTGGTTCAAAGCACAAAGAAAACCTCTTTGAGTTCCATGGTTAATGCAGTGTCAATCTAACCTCTCTTGACTATACAACATAGGAGCCTCATGTACTGAGTCACCCTTTCACAAATTATACCTCCAGCACAAATGCCCAGTTCGATTTGACAATAATAACACAATATTTAAAGGAAATCAAAAACCCTGATAAAAACAGAAAAAAATGAATGCATAGTTTAACTAACTAGTTTTTAGGTCATGCTTCATGGTTTTGAAAATTTCCACTTCTTAGTATGGTCTTATAATACAATTCTGGACAAACTGATGGTTGACTGACATAGAGATCTTCTATACACAATTTTACTGGTGTTACATTAAATCGCATATCTGCAAGGTAGGTTGGTCTCGTGCTACAGTTGCACACCTTAGATTTGATGGTCATCCAAACTTCAGTATTTTTCTTTTTTGGTTCAGAAAGTTATTATTTCATCAAGAATACTAAAGAGCCACCACCTTCCTCCTCTCAACCCCTCTGCTAACTGATTTGTGCATTGTGCACTTGGCACTTTCACTTTCTAAATTAAAATGTTTATTGCTTGTTTCAAACCAAGAAAATCATGTAGTGATCCAATAAAATTGTTTCCAAAATACAATTTTTCCTATTTTGTGGGAAAGATTACGGATTTTCCTCTCCAATAAACTGACAGAAGCAGCTTGGTTTCTAGATGGGATGCATGGGCCGTAAACTAGTTCATGAGCTCCTTTAGTTAACAGAAGAATGCTATCTGACAACCCAAATACAAACATATGACAGTTTCATTTGGATAAAGCAAAATACTCACATACTTCAGAGGTCATTATCTGAGCATGCTTCATTAAGTCAAGTCGAAGACACAGCAAGATGCATGTATCCAATTTACTAGTGTCCTACTTGGCTATTGTTTATGAAATGAAGCATCCTATGAATTGTTGGAATTAAGACAAAGGGAATTGACACTTGAAAAATCTTTGCTAAATTTATATTTCATAGCTCATCCTTTGGCTTCCTCTAGATTTTCCAGTAAAAGGCCGTCGGCGAGGTACCTTCCATATGGAGTCATCCAGTTTTCATCATTCGAGATTTGTAGCACCTCTCACTCTAGCTCCTCTATGCTCAGGGAAGCAAGAACCTCTCGTATGTCTCGGGTGTATTGATTGGGATTACTTGTTGCCGCTGTTTTTGCCAGCTGATCTGCCTTCCAGTTGTCTTCTCTCGGGATATGTGAGGAACAAAGTTGGTGGAGATGTGGACGGGACTAAAGGAATGATGCGGCGTGAAAAATAGAGGAAAATGTCTGAAGATGTAGGAACTAAAATACAAGCAATAAATAGAACTGGCGTGAGAGAGTGGGACTCTGGCAGAGAGAGCAAAAGAGTGGTGGTAAAAGGAAATAATAGGGGCACAAAGGAGAGGGAAGAAGGAGAGAGAAATGGACTGAGAATTGGGCAATCTGCTATATGGTGAAAGGCCAAACAATTTCACGTGGGTAGGACTACGGGAGTTAGACAGTGACCTTAAGGTAGAGGAAAAGAAATGAGATTTTGCCAGGCTGATATGGACCAAGATGTAGCAGTCCGTATCAGCCGGTACAGGCATTATCTAGGTCATAATGGTTAGTCTTGACCACTACGGCTGTAAAGCGGTTCAGAGCCAAAATTGGTCTAAATACCATATTGGTCATCCAAAAGTCCAATACATCTCAGAAATCACGTACTGTACGAGCAATACTGAATACTAGGAATTTAACAAGCATACAGTAAAAGAGGAAGAAGTTCATTCAAAGGTACAAAATTTTCTCCTTTCAAGAGTCTGGAAAGCGGTGTTGGTGTTTAGTTGCTGTTAAATTTAAGATCTCATTTTACTGATGAATCCTGGATGCACTTTGCACTCCACAGCAATCTTTACTGATTTAAGAGAACCTTCCAGTGTTGACTACTCCCAGGCTCCAGCAAAATCATTTACGTCATTCTAATAGTTATGTGTAAGAAAACATCACAATCAGATGTAGGATCAGCACAAAGTAAAAGTAAAAAGACGAACAAATATTGTTTTTCCTTAAGCAGCTGAACTGCAAGACAACGCAGATTTGCAAGTATCACCAACAATTTACACAATAAAAATTGCAGATAGCTTGCATAATTTCAAGACCACATCAAAAATCAACTGCACAAGCCTTTAAAATATTTTTTAATTTTGAAATTAACACAATCTCAGATCCCAACAGATTTTAAAGGGAGAATTACTCACAATGATTCCATGTGCACCACGATAATAACTGCTCGTAATTGTCCGGAAACGCTCCTGCCCAGCGGTATCCCACTGAAATGAAATAAAACAAAGTGAAGTACAATCTAGATTCAAAGTTATTTCATTGACAAGAACTCCACTCCACACAGTTCTGCAGAAATAATGATTATGAATTCTCAAGCATTATTAATCCAGGCATGAATGAAATAGCTAATGTATCAAGTTCAATAGCAAGCAAATTACAGTGCCATGCCATTAATGGCCAATGTGCAAAATCATTAATTAGGAAGACACTAATAATTGATCTGGAAACGACGAACAATGGCCAGGAAGGCTGAGTATTAGCATATCCCTCACTGATTATAGGCATTTATCAAGAGTTTGTCGGTAGGGTTACAACTTACAAGTATCGAAGATGAAATACAATGAGCCAGTGCCTCTGGTTTACATTTAAGATTCAGAAAGGGGGAACACACAAAGCTACTTACTCACATTCAAGGGGGAGTAGCTACATAATTCAGTCCATAGCAGCTACATAATTCAGTCCATAGCTAGCAGTCCTACTCGCGATGGCACGGCCAATATTGGGAAAATATATATTATTGCAGGGCAATCAATTGGAGAACTAGTACTCAACTACCAGAAAAACTTCTCAAACAGGCTGACTTTTCATAGGACTGCATAACAGGCACGAACACTTTCTAATGGGAAAAAATAAATCCAATAGGGAATTGGTTCATCCCACACGTACATGTCATGGACATCCAGCCTTTCTATGCCATAGAGACTTACTGTCAATATTGAGAGAAACCCATCCACACAATGTAGATATAACACATAAAAGTTCTTCTTTAGTTAAAAAGGCCAATAGGGGACTTGGTGGAGATTGAAACAAGGTCACCGATCACAGCAAGTGGCGTAGCACAGAGTCAGGATATCAAAACAACTGGGAGAAAAATTTCCAAGTGCCACCATTACTAATCCACCTTTGAGTGGTATTCACTTCAACCATAAATAACTGAAGTAAACAAAGAGACCAATTTCACCTGGATCAGCTATTTTCTGCTGCATTTGTTTAAGAAATTCAACTATAGTCCTAAGGACGCAAAATTAGCAATTATGGAAGTCCAAAAAGCTCAAGCAGGGTACACCTAATAGGCATCCTAGAACGAAAGAAGACACCACTATGAGACTGATAAACATGTACAAAAGGAGGGGAAAAATAAACATTCAGAAAGCCGGCTTCAGCGTTCTCTTGCATGGCTAACTAAAGGGAACCACAACTAGTTTAGGAGTAATATATGTTTATCTCCCTCCCTCCCTCTCTTCAGTGGTCTCTTCCTTCTTCAACAAAAGCCTTCTCTTTGCATTAAAATTCTCAATTTACCCTAGAATGAAACAACGCACCAGTATATGACACGGATAAACATGTACCAAACAGAGGGGAAAAAACAATTCCAGAAGCAGACTTCAGCATTCTCTTGCATAGATAACTAAGAGGAACCACAACAGATTTGGAGCATATCAGTTTATCTCTCTCCCTGCCTCTCTTCAATGGTCTCTTACTACTTCTACAAAAAGCTCCTTTTTATATTAACATTACTTAACAAATATTCACAGAGAAACAATCAATTCACGTGGAAAGCTATAAAAAAATTGTAAAATGGTTCGTTTTTAAGGAAAGAGGTATGAGAGGGACTAGCATACTGAGGCTTCCGTAGAGGCCACAACATTTACTTTGGTTTTACGATTTTAACGTATGGAAATGATTCATTGAAGAAACTCTGCAGAGCTGTGTATTGGTTTAAATCCGGGTCTAATGAGATTGAATTAATGGAACATTTGTGAATATTGGTGTTTTCCTTAGGAAGCTCCACATAATTAATTTATGTACCATGGTCTTCAGAGATGAATGGAGGTTATCTGCAGAGAACATAGAGGAGTTGACCTTTTCATTTGATTGGCAGTCTAGTGGGTTCTCATCGAATATTTCACAGAATGACAGATCATGGGCTAAGCTTCTCAAGGGGAGGATATTCAAAGGGCTGCTCAAAAAGTGTACATTCAATGGTGTTTGTGACAAGTGATTTACTGGCATCTACTGGGTTCCAGGCGAAACAGTTGTTGGACAGCAACAAGGTGGGTCACTTTATAAGGATTGCATTGAGGAAGAGGATGGCAAGTTCACTAATAATGGTGTCTAGGGCAGCTTGAGGGTAATCAATTAAAATCTGAATAGATTTGTGCCCCGTTCTCTCATGATCTAACTTGAGGGAGCAGTCAAAGATGAGGCTACGGCTTTTTAAGAATGTTTTAATCATTTTCATTGTTATTTCGCAAAGGCCTTAACCCTTGGTATTGAAATGTTCAGTTTAATATTTACAATGGCTTCACTTGGAGATCAGAGGACCTTAACAAAGAGGGTGAGAGCACAAGCAGAATTGATGAGTCCGTTTTGGATCAATCTGAGGTGGATCAAAAGCAGCTTAAGTGAGATCAGGCTGACAGGGCCCCTGTGTAGTTTACATAGACCTGTATGGTACCATGGGATATTAGAGCAGAACAGAATCACCAGATATTGTGACTAGGCCCATCCATTTCTTATGAGTTCAGAGTGAAACTTGCCATTGCTGTCATAGCTCATACTTTCCATGGTTAAAATTGTGCTCCTTTATTGCCTGAGATAAGAGTTGGGGGGAAGTCTTCGGTAGAAGGAGCTCGTTGAGTTTGACAGGATTTTGGGGGTAGTTGGCAGTGAATGATGCAATTGTTTCCTCTTCCTATGCCACAGAATCAAGTGGGTATTAACTGATTCGTCACTTTGAGGTTCCTATAGTACGTAATATGGTTTTCTTGCTCTTGTGAAGGCTACTTTGGGAGTGGAAGACAGGTGGAGAGATCTCAACCACCAAAAGAAGATAGGTTCTTTTCCCTTGTTTTCTTGGCAAAGAAAGGGGAGTGTTGTTTAGTAATAGTGAGCTGTACAATATTTTTCCTAGAGAAGGACTTTAACCTAGGATTTCCAGGCTGGATACATGGTTAGAGAGCAGGAGCTTGTAAGAAGGAAAGGTTATCTCTCAATCATATTGGTGAGGCAATCTCTTGTCAGAAAAAGTTTTTTCAATGGTAAAATATGAGTCCTAGGAAGGTTCAATAGAAAGTATCAAAAAATGTACCTAATAAAAAGATTGACTTAAATACATTGTTTAGGATCTATTCAATTGTAGAAAACTGATGTTTTTTTGAAAAATTTTCTAAGAAAGAACAAAATTTTAAAAATATGTTTAAAAATGTCTGTTTTTCAACTTTGAACTGAATTCTAGAAAATTCACCAAAGAACAAAATGATGTTTTCAAAATTTTTCATTAATCATAATGAAGTGTTTTCCGTAGTTTTCTAAATCTAGATTATACACCAATCTTTTGAGAATTTGCGACAATGGAAACAGTATTTTTAAGTTTATAAATGTAAATATATGGTGAATTTGAATTAACATTATCATAGATAATAAAATTTTGATTTACATTCACAATCAATTTTGTTTGTATTGTTGTATCTTTTTTCATTAGATGTATCTCACAAATTTATATGAGTTATAAATTTGTAATCAATGATATTTTTTACATATTGGAGAATAAGGTATTGTCTATTACTATGAGGGAAAAATATGTGGTCCTTTTATCAGCATTTAGGTCCCTGTCTGGCATTTGCTCTAACAGAACAAATTCATCATCTGTGCATTAACTTTTCAATGATAAAATTAAATTAATTACATCATAGATAATCTAAAAGGTTATCATCATTGAAGATTAATGAGTTATAAATAGTCATACTTGACTTATTCACAACTAAATACCACCATATAATGAAATATTGGCAGATTCTGATATATCAATATTTTTGATACTAAGGCAAATCGCAAAATTTTGCCACATCAGCAATATATCACAATAAAACAACCAATATTACTCCGTCAACTTATAATTTATAGAAAAATTTTCATCTCTAATATATCTAACACCGATATGTATTACCCAATATGAGAAATATCAATATGGCCATGATTGATACTGATATCAATATATTTTCATTCATGAATAACAAAGATAAAGCTATGAATGAATTGAGTATCACTTTACTTAAACCCAACTCATCAATTTGGACAACTTAAAAAAAAGTCTACACTTGATTAAATATTAATTAAACTCATGTTTCTAATCGAGCTATAACTATTTAGTATGCATAAATTAACAGTACAAAATAGTTGACAAGTGTTATTTTACACAATAGATTATCATTAAGAACCACATATAGTAAGAAGTATATCGAGGTGCGTAATGTGGGGGTTTTGTAAATGTCAATAACTATGAACCAAGTTACCATAGATGGAGTTCAAAAGAAGTGGGTTTATTATAAATAAAGTAACGCCTTGTTTAAATTTGCTCTATACCTATGTGAACTCATAAAATAGGGTGAATTCAATTTGTTAAGCTTATTGAGTTGATCTAAAACAAGCTTTAACATATAATTTTAAGCCAAGCACCTTGTAAATGTTTTTGATAAACAACTCTAATAATATGTCAAATGATTGATACATTACTAACAACTATAATAAAGAATGATATGTGGAAATGAACATGCTTCTAACATAAACTAATGAAAACGTTTTTCCAAAAAAATTGCGGAAATGGAAAAGTGAAAAGAAAAGGAAGAGTGAAAAAGAAAAGCAGAAAACTTTTCCCAACAAGACGGGGACTCAGATTTCTTTTACGGAATAAGCGGGTAAGGCTATGGATTTTATGGAAAACCTTGATCTCAAGAGAAGAAAGGTATCTAAGGCAACTAATGCAAGAACAAAGTCATCCAATGTGGAAAGAAAGATAAGGAATTAAACAAGGTGAATTATGATGAAGAAGCATTCAATTTGTTTTATGTTTCTTTATGCTTGTTTTTTGTTTTGGTGGTGGTTTTTTTTCTTTTTTTGGAATTTTCTTTTCATTATTGTCTCTTGCTTCCTGCTTTCTGGCCTTAGGTTTAAGGTTTTTATTATTTTTGTGTTGCTTAATTGCTTTCTTTTTTGGCTTTTCTTGCTTCTTGCTATTTTGGGTTATGAGTTGATGGATGTTTTTTTCGTAAAAGATTGATTTTGCAGGCTTCATATTTACTNAAAAAAATCTCTCCTCAGTCCATACATTTTCCACAAAAGTACATCTCATATAACCATGACCTTTTAAAAAATACTCAGAATCAATTTCTAAACACGTCAACAGCAAGCAATTCATCAACTTATAGTTGCAAAATATCAATTGTAATAGGGTCAACTCCACTTGCTATGTGTGACACGTAGCCATATATGCCTCATCAGTCATCACCCCTTAAACCAAGAAGAAAGATGGGAAATGTTTGCCTACCCACATAAAACCTGCATCAAAGAAATTAGCTTGCCTTTTGGTCAGCATTTTACTCAATAGAGAACCTGCCAACAGAGAACCCACCCAGCCAAATCTCTTCAAGGATTCAATTACCACCAAATCAAGACCAGAACAATAGCATATCCACCTAGCCACTGCTATTGCCACATTAATTCGTGAAATCCTTTTCTTACCTCTTTCTTCAAGAGATAACACCACTTTCTTGATCCAACCTCAAATAGATTGATTTTCCTTCAATCTGAATTAAGTTTAAAAATCAACCATCAATAGCAAATTCAGAGAGCCACTGAACAAAGAAACAGAAGGTAGCAAGAGAGGCCAAGATGAGAGAGAGACCATGGGGTGAGAGAGAGAGAGAGAGAGAGAGAGAGGATGGAACGAACTTCACAACAAAAATGCACCTACTTGTAATGATCTGAGCGGTAAAACATTTCTTAGACATTGGCTTTGATCAAGCGGTAAACATGAAAGAACCACAGAGTTCAAAAAATACCTATGAATCTTTTTATGTCCCATAGAAAGTATCCAATCAAAAGGAGAGATTGCTCTCAAAATATGGGCTCAACTTGATCAAAAAAAGAGCAGCTCACAAATTATTTATATAGCCAAAGAAGAATCTAAAATATCTAGAAAACACCACTCCTTCAGTTTCATGTAGAAATAACCACCAGAAAAAATAGGCAAAAAAGTAATAGTACTAAAATTGTTTGTCCACCAAAGACATATAAGAATATTGTTTTTCTTATCCAGAAAACAAAAAGGCTGCAGTAAATACTCGTTTAGCAGGATACAAGTCAATTTAATCTTACGAACTGAAAATGTCATGAATTGCAGAGGACAGCAACAAAACTTTAATTTAATTAATCAGATGTTCAGAAATGTCATTTTCTTTTATTAAGAAACACACAACATTCAATTTCCTTTTCCTTTTCATATGTCAAAGTAAGAGGTACCACTGGCAATGCCTGCAGCAAATTCAAATTTTGGTCCAACTTAGCCAAAGTAATTCAAATCATCTTCAAGTGCAAAGCAGCAATCCAACTCTGGAACTCAAACTAGAGTCATGAAATCTGGCCCTGCAATGAGAATTCAATTTCTATTTGGAAACATATGTTGGGGTTCGAACACCTGGATTCACCCGATCTGGCGCAACGGAAACCCAAACCTCTCATCATCATCAGCTACCAACTTAGTGGGTACAATGAACAAAAAAGATACACAACATTTTTAAAGTGGAGACCCTTCACAAATCGAAAGGAAAAACCACTAGACAAATTCCGAAAAAGGGCTTCCACTAATTTAAATGGTTACAAAAATCTCGAGACAGAGTATCCACTACACACTCGAGATAGAACAAGAAAACCAACCACCCCAGAGTAAGCAAGGAAACTCTCCTTCACTCTTAACTCTCTATTTTTCTTCTCTCCTTCTTATCACTGATGGTGCACTCCACTCACTTTGATTTTACAAGTGTAGCAGTAGACGGCGGTCTACCGCACCCACGGCCGCTACCGCGGCAGCTCGCTTTGCAGCCCTTCATATTGCTGCTTCCATCTCCGTATAGTCTAAAGCGCCTGATGTGCTCCTTATAAAGACCCCAGCACCAAATCCATCTGCTCACCTGGCCCAATTCTTGTAGATGATTTGTCACACCAAATCTGTCTTTTTCTGTGACCTCATGATGCGTGCTCCATGATGATGTCGGGTAATCGCAGGCGCAAGGGACGTTTACTGCGGCGAGGGGAGTCCAGCAGAGGAAAATCAGAGAGAAAGAAGGGGCCAAGATGCAGAAAGCCGAGGTGCAAAGAGAGAGAAATCAGGGAAAGGCACAAGTTAGAGGGGAATTAGGGAGAGTAGAAGAGGGAAAGAGAAATCGAGAGGGACAAGAAAGAGACAGAGAGAGAGTGAGTGGACAATGGCAGTACAATCTCTTCCTTTTCATTATCTCGTGTCAGAGTAATATATATGGGAAATGATAATCTGTAACGGGAAACGGGAACAACAAACGGGGGATATACCATCACGTGGGCAAAATAAACAGACAAAATATGACAGCAGTATATACTAATAGACCCATATACACTAATTGAATATATTCTCTAAATTTAAGAGAAGGTTGGATGACTCGAAAGGTGAGTGAGCTTCCGAGTGTGTATTGCTGAGTTCGTAACATTGCCATCTCCTTCAAAACAACCTTATCCTCAAGGTTGAACCGAGAAAAAATTTGATAAAGGGATACCACTACATGGAAAATCCTCAACATCAGAATGTTCCTGATGAGTGCATAAGCCCAATTGAAAAATTCATCCCAGATGTCATCTTTGGCAGTGATAGAACCCGTCTTTTCATCCCAACTGAATTCACTTTGATCAAGAATTGACTTTGCATTGGCATGTAGCTTCCTCACGGCAATATACTTGCTCTTCAGTTGATCTTTATCCCCTTTCATGCCTGTCCTATCACAAAATTCATCGCACAAGTACTTCCATGAATTCTTTAGCAATTGACTTTGCATTGGCATGTAGCTTCCTCACAGCAATATACTTGCTCTTCAGTTGATCTTTATCCCATTTCATGCCTGTCCTATCACAAAATTCAACGCACAAGTACTTCCAAGAATTCTTGTTAAAAGAATTCTTTTGTCTATTTCCTTTATGAACCTCATCAACCATCAACTTGGCAAGTATTTTGGGAAGAGGCATTGTCCACTTGGCCCTTGACGGTTGTTTCCGCTGCACAAGTGGAAGTCTGCTAGATCGTGTAGGCTGGCCAGTCATCTCTAAATTAGCTTGTGATAGCTGCCAATCTAGCCGGAACTTTTCATTCTCTATCTTCAATACTGCAGCATCGTTTTCAATTTGCTCAGGTTGTTGGGTCACGAACTGACCCTTTTTGAACTGGTGCACAAGATTAATTTGAAGAATCGAAGTAACACCGCCAGGTTGGAAATCCAGCTCTTTGATTCCTTTCTCCATGAGTTGAAATTGCCCTCTCCAGAACTGATCGTGTTTCTCCTCTGTCCCAAAGGTGTTCTGGAAAAGTTCTTTATTCCCAAACAAACCAAACATGTTGTAGCAAACTGGATGACCTGCCCGATCCTTGCCATTCAACAATGCAGCAGAGGACAGATCAGTGCCAACACTAGCACCCAAAGCTCCATGCCTCATGCTGGTTTTAGTGCGTTCCAGATAAGTAGAAGTAAGAAGGGACCAAGAGCTGGACAAAGTTCCAACACAATCATCTTTCCAACTATCTCTGCTGCTTTTAATAATTACGGCCGCTGTCAATGGAACATTCTGGCAAAAGGTTAGATGAATATCACCAGTTTCAGGAGGCATGTCAATAACAAGGTAGTATAGTTCTCCCCATTCAGCGGTAGTAAGAAGTTGGTTGATCACCCCGGAGACCATTGGGCCTTGTATAATTGCACGACCTTGCCCCGCAAATCCAAAAGACACCAATTTGACCCCCAAGCGCACTGCATTCATTTCTAACAGCCGGTGCTCAAGCGAGACCATGGTTGGTAAGCTAGGACCATCGGCATCAGCATCAAAGATACCAACTCCAACACCCATGCTAGCCAAAGTATATGCACGATTTACAGCAGTTGTTAATTTTTCAACACCTCCTTTGGGACTAGAAACTGCCATAATATTTGAAATTGGTCTAGCTAGTTGTGTTGACATAGTGACTTTGACACTTTTAACCCAAGGAAGCATTGATGCTACCTCATTTGTTCTCTGCTCAAACACATCCTTTATTGGATAAGCTGGAGTGGTGAGTTCCAGATGAAATGACACCTCTCTAGCTCTGAGTAGAGCCAATACCACTCTACTGATATTCAAAACCTTTAATAATAGGAGCAATAAAGGTGGAGCATAGAGGAGCACCATCATCTTTACGGACATAGCCAAACCAAACATTATCAACCCCCAATGCCAACTTTGATAAGAAAAGCCAGCTAAAGCAGCATAAAAAAAGATCAGTACAACATAGGCATTGAAGAAATGAAGCGCAAAGATGGAATATATTCTTTTTGACAAGCGAAGTAAGCAGAGAACCCACCATGGAAGCAAGTCAGTCTTCACATAGATGAACAATATAATTGCAAGATTAATAATGCACAGCCCACCAAATAGAATCTGAGTTGAATGGATTACCACGTTGGCTAATAGGGCAGGCAAAGAAAACATGCTATTAATTAAGTCAGGATTTATCATGAAGTAGAATTCGTTCTGCACAAAGCCACTCCAAGGAGCACCATCTCCCAACTGCTTATTTTCAATGTCCTCTTCAAATGGTCCTTCCAATTGTTCCTCTAGCAAACCTATCCTGCGCTCCTCAATTCGGCATAGAGAAACAAGAAAGACGCCCCAGAAATTAGAGAGGGGGTAAGAAACAAGTGGGCGAATGCGCTGCAAGGAATGAAGTGTTTGCTCATATGGAGAAGAGAACGGGCGCTGGAAACCATCGCTCTGCAGCCAGAATACTCTGGACCTCACTCCAATAGGATCCACAGTCCAATACAATGTAGCCCAATTACGCCACTCAAATTTGTCTCGCAATGGAGGAATTGATTTCCCTTTTAAGAGTTGGGAGGTGGCGACACAGGCTCCAATTGTTCTGTGGATTGGAGTTTCTGAGTTTGTGGTGGCAAGCAAGATAGAGTCGCTCTCACCACACATCATAGATAAAAATTGGGGAACCGTACGTTGGTATCCCGGTGTGAACCGTTCATCCCCCTTAAGGTACCAGCCTCGTTCGGGAATAGAGGTCATTTCAACAGGTGGTGATATCTTTTCTGACAATTCGGACGAAGGGCACTTGGACAAGGTGGAGACAAACTTTCTGCGGGCCGTGATGGGTAAGAGGTGATGATAACTTACTTGGTTGGTATCCACTTTTTCTTCCACCAAGTCTACCATGCTGGAAGCATCTGATATCGTCACCGGTTTCAACAATAGGAGCTCACGGTTCGGTGGACTCGCCAAGGAGTGTTCTGGCTGCTTGGTTAGCGGTCGGCTGTGGAAAGTTGGACATCCATCACCTTCGGTTTTGCTAATTAGAGATGGAACGGGAGTAATTATTTGGACATTGGTTAAGGCCTGTGGTAGTAAGGTTTGAATTTGAGCAGTTTGGGGTAAATGTTCGGAGGTGAGAGTCGTGAACAAGGAGGGAGTTGAGGATGGCGAGATCGGTCGGTCGCTTTGCTGTAGGGGTTGAGGGGTTTCAGTGAGGAATCGCTGGAATGGTGCCATGGTGGAGGCAGAACAGTTAGGGTTGTGCTCGACTCTGTGGAGCGATTGGCTGATTTCGATGATGGACAAGCTGATTTCAGTGCAGGACGATCGGATCTGTGCTGTTGTTGAAACCGCGGTGGACATGGTGGCGCTAAATCTGTCGGTAGCTCGTCGAAGGTCCTTCATCGCGTTGGCCAGTTCGACGATTGCCGCTTCGAGCGTGTCGAGTGCTCGTTCTTTGATCTCCTCCGCTTTCGTCTCAATGAAATCACCAAATGATGCGTGCTCCATGGTGATGTCAGGTAATCGCAGGCGCAAGGGACGTTTACTGCAGCGATAGGAGTCCAGCAGAGGGAAATCAGAGAGAAAGAAGGGGCCGTCGTGTAGAGAGCCGAGGTGCAGAGAGAGAGAAATCAGGGAAAGGCAGAAGACAGAGGGGGATTAGGAAGAGTAGAAGAGGGAAAGAGAGATCGAGAGGGAGAGGAAAGAGACAGAGAGAGAGAGTGAGTGGACAATGGCAGTACAATCTCATCCTTTTCATTATCTCGTGTCAGATATGGGAAATGATAATCTGTAATGGGGAACAGGGAACAACAAACGGGGGATATACCATCACGCGGGCAAAATAAACAAATAAAACATGACAGCAATATATACTAATAGACCCATATACACTAATTAAATATATTCTCTAAATTTAAGAGGAGGTTGGATGGCTCAAAAGGTGAGTGAGCTTCCGAATGTGTATTGCTGAGTTCGTAACACCTCACTAATTCCCGCACTTTCCCAAACACGCATGCTCTACATATCAACCTGCTCTCTATATGGACGGTACGTGCTCTACATGAGAGCTACCTACTCTACAAAATTTACCCACTCTCGAAAGTCATCTGCTCTGCACAGTCAGTTGCCAGCATTCCAGACAAACTATCCTTGACATCACCTAGCGTTCTCAATCTTCACTAGTCTCTTTACCGAACACAACTTACTGACTGTCTACCCCTTGACCAAACTGGAATTCCTGTGCAATCAGCATTTTGCCCCGTTGCCTTTCTCAGCCGGTCAACATCATGCTGATCGGATTCTGCTGTCAACCGGTCAACATCCCATTGACCAAGTTCTACTCTCATCCGACTGGTCCGGCAATTGCCCTTTGCACTCCGAAAATTTCTCTAGATCTCCACAGCAAAATGCCACTCTGGCATTTTACTCTCCAGAAATCCACTCTGGATTTCCTTACCAGCAAGTGCCACTCCGGCTCTTAAATCCATTCTGGATTTCCTCTCTGGAAAATGCACTCCGGATTTTCACTCTGGCACTTGCACTTCAGATTTTCACTTCGGAAAATCCACTCGGGAGAATCCACTCCGGCATTTGCTACTCTGGAAAATGCCACTCCAAGATTTGCTTTCTCCGGCAAATGGTCATCCTCCGAGATTTTCCTTGCCTAGCAAATGGACACCTAGAGATTTGCCTTCTCCGAAAAATGATCATCCTCCGATATTTACCTTACCCAGCAAATGGACACTCCAAGATTTGCCTTCTCCGACAAATGGTCATCCTCCGAGATTTGCCTTACCCAACAAATAGACACTCCGAGATTTACCTTCTCTGGCAAATGGTCATCTTCCGAGATTTGCCTTCTCCGGCAAATGGACTTTCTGGTCTCCGGCAAATGGACTTTCTGGTCTTTGTTGCAGCCAATTTGCAGCACCCCGAACATTACACAAAACCTGTGTGATCACTAATGATATATCCGTTTGTTGAGTCACCCACAAGGAGTAACTAACCCCAACAACATACTGAGCCAACATGACAATGCATTTAGTTTTGAGGCCTCCGGCTCCAAGTAAGGCCCTAAACTGGACTTAAAAGACTACGGTACAAGAGCTCTGCAATGGAGGAAGAATCCAAGGTTCTGGACTTTCATCAGATTTTTCAATGTTTTACTGATTATCCCAACAACTTGATTATTCAAAATCACTAATTATTAAGCTTCAGCAAATCAGAAATGGTACCAAGCATACCACCCATCAGACCATTATATTTTGTATATACACTTACAAAAGCAAGTAGGAAAGTAAAAAAGAGAGAGAGAGAGAGAGAGAAAAGGAAAGAAAGAACGGCAATAAAAAGACGATAAAATAAATTGAAGGTATAAAACAGCCATTTGACTTACAATCTGCAGCTTAATTGTCTTTCCATCCAGCTCCACAGTTCTAATTTTCTGAAAAAAAGAATAAAAACATAAACAAAGAGTTCGAGTCACAATGAGCGAGAATCGAGCTACAGAACGACAAAGAGAGAGACTCACAAAATCAACTCCAATCGTACTAATGTAGCTGTCAACATAAGAATCATCCTGAATGTTCACGAAAGAGGTCATCGAAGTGCAAAAAATGGGCTAATAAATAAAAGCATAATTAGAGTTCATGTCATGATTACACATACAGCAAATCTGAGAAGTAGGCACGATTTTCCCACAGATGAGTCCCCAATCAGCAACAGCTTGAACAAATAATCGCTACCCAGAAAGTGATTTCAAAAACAGTGATCATAATCGAAACAAAAAGAAAAAAAAATGTTCGAGAAAGAAATTGAAGGGCAGAGAGACATACTATTCGTTACTCATTATTGGAATTTTCGTTTCCAATTCAGAACTCGATGATTTCCTGGAGGAGGATTTCACTTCTTCGAGGGTTCACACTTACAGAGACGCTTCAGATGATCGAGGGGAAGAGAGAGTAAAGGAAGCCAAGTGGCTGGCCCATATCTCAGCTGTCAAAAAGCGCAGTTCGATAACCATTACTATGACGATGATTGAATATTGCTTGCTACTGTTAAAATTATTAAATATTTTTTTTCAAAAAAGTTAGTTTAGATATTGTCAGATAAAAAACA
>JAODPA010092966.1:0-23116 GCA_025585075.1 Nepenthes mirabilis | reverse complement strand
TCGATATTAATCACCTTAATCACATCTAGTCATTATGTTTTCGATTTCGGGTCCTCACAGCTCGAGCGTGCATCAGGCGGGGAAGCTACTGGTTTGTTCGACTTGAGCGGGAGGCGAGCGGGGGAGCTGCTGGTGGTGTTTTCAATATCAAAAGTTCCAAGAGTTTTACCAAATTATTTACATTCATTTAATCATCCAATATTCTAATATTATGTAGAGAGATCTTCCTAGTCTCAATTCTATTTTCGATTTGGGAACCTCACAATATATATATATATAAGCAGATCAAAACAGAGTTTCATAACTTAGCAGACGAAAATCATCATATCGTTTCTTCTTTAGTTTGGAATTTTCTTATTCTTTTTCTTATTATCTTGTCTTCGGAAAACTCATAAAAACCATTGGAAATTCTTATCATCTTTAAGGATCGGACGGGAGCGGACAACATCGAGGACGGGTTGTGTGTAACCCCACAACCTAAAGCCGTATCCTCTCATTATGCTCCCCGAGGCGGCAGGTAATGCCTTTAACCCGGCATACGGGGCCGTAGTCCAGAAGTCTTATGCCACCAAAAGGTTCCCTCCCGTGGCCTAGGAGGTAGTCCTCGAGTGTCACTCCAATATCCCTCATCCATCTTTAACAGCAAGTTAAATGGAAACTCAGTTCGTAGTTCATATCTTTTGATGGCCATCGATCATAGTTTAAAGGTCGAAAGTCATAGAGTTCTACTTACTGTCCGAATTACATACATTTTTCTTGTTCTTATAGCCTTATTCTTAATTTCATCAGTTGAAGTTCGTAAAATCTTTCCTTTAATCATTTTAAAGTTAAAGATTCTTTAATCAAAAGTCATAAGTCTTATTCATCAAGGCATGAAGTCTTTTCCTTAGACCAGGAGTTCTTTTAAAAGGATGGAGTTCTTCAAAATCTGGAGTTCTAAAACCGGAGTTCTTTTCATCAAAAGTCCGGAGTTTTTTTTCATTTAAAATCTAAAGCTATAAAAAAAACGGAGTGCTTTTCTGTTCAAAAATTTGGAGTACTTTTCTTTTCAAAATCCGTAGTACTTTTCTTTTCAAAATTCGGAGTGCTTTTCCGTAGTATTTTTTTTTTCTTTTATAAATCCAGAGTGCTTTTTTTGTTCAAAATCCAGAGTACTTTTCTTTTTAAAGGAACGAAGTACTTTTCTTTTCAAAGGGACGTAGTACTTTTCATTTTCAAAGGGACGGAGTACTTTTCTTTTTTAAAATCCGGAGTGCTTTTCGGTTAAGAGTCAAGAGTGCTTTTCTATTCACAATCCGGAGCACTTCAACCGGAGTTCAAATTCTACACTCACATGGCTGGTTTCGAATTCAAATTAGAGCCGAATTCCATTTCAAGTGCTCATGGCCGGTTTCAAATTCAGGTGCACACGGCCGGTTTCGTATGCGACTTAGGGCTGGTTTCAAAATCAAGTGTTCTCGGCCGGTTTCGAATTCAAGTACACACGGCCGATTTTGATTTCTAAGTACCAAAAGCCAATTTTGATTTTTAATACAGCAAAATCGAATCATCAAAGTCCAAAGTTCTTTTTAGGGAAAAATCGGAGTCCTGAAAGCCGGATTTCTATGCAATTACCAAAGTTTATATAATTTGACAATTAAGCAGAGCATCAGGATTTCATTTTAAACATGCAACTTAGAATAATTCTTTCCTAAATCAGATGAACATAACACATTTCATACATAAAACAAACTTCATACATATTAAAACTTCAGTTCATAAAAATATCAGATAAAAGGACGAAACAACTTCATACATACTAAAACATAATTTTTATAAGAATAACGCAAACATGCATAATCATGACTTTAAAATAAGGTGAGTACTCTTGCCTAGATTCCTTTTTACTTTGCCTTGAAATTTTGCTCTTTCTTTACTAAAAACTTTTACTGAGTGTCATTTCTGATGCTTCTTTAGTCCTCATTTACAGCCCTTAGGTTTGGTGGCCGTCATTTATGGCTCTACATTTCCCAAATAGTGTCATTTATGATTTTACATTTTCAAAATGTTTTGTGATTAGGTAGATTATTTATGTCGTGCATTCCCAAAGTGTTTCCTCATTAACTTTCCTTGACCGGATTAAATCCTCTCACTTAAACACATTCCGGTCAACTATCGGGCGTTGACCGGATTGCTCTCCTCTTTCCCTTCCTTCCTTCCATTCACGTTTTCCGGTCAACATTTTACGTTGACCGGATTACTCCTTCATACACATTCCGGTCAACTGGTGTTGACCGAATTTTACTTACCTTTAACGTTTTTCTTCAATATTAATCCAACATTCACACTTTGGCTTCACCAACATCATCACTCCGGCTCCTTCATCAACATCAACTTCGGCCTTTCTTCTTCTTCTTGAACCCATAATCTACTCCGGCCTCAACATACAAAGTTACTTCGGCCTCACTTCACACACAATGCACTCTTCAAGGCCAGTTTCAACTTCATACCTTACGGCAGGTTTAGAAATTCACTTCTAAGCTGATTTGGATTTCATCTTCAAGGAGCCGGTTTTCTTCTCACAAGGCCGGACTTGATTTTCATCAAGTAAAAGCCGGACTCGATTTTCATCGAGGAAATCCGGACCTCTTTTCATCATGTAAGGGTCGAACTTGATTTTATCTTAATGCCGATTTACTTTTCTTATTACTTTTTTCGGTCAACTGGTATTGTCCGGATTATAAAAACTGGAATTTTTTATATCTAGAATCTGGGCCGTTACATTTTTGGACAAGGCAAATCCTAACCCCCGCACCCGGACATGTGACCGACGAATTTTTGGAGCTTTTGCTTGATTTGGGACTAGAATATGATTATCCATGACTTGGATTTATGAATTTATCAACTGGGTATCCGAATTTGTGATTTTATATAAAAATTCGTTCGAGGAGACCCTAACTAACCCCTGGACCCCGTTTAAGCTTCGATTTGGAGTTTGATGCATAAATTGACTTAGGAATATATTTACCCATGCCTTGAATTTGATGATGCATCCATTGGATGCCCGACATTCCAAGAATTAATCGATATGTGCATTAGGACACTATTCACGCGAGTACTATTCACTGAGGACCTTGAATGATATTTTGCATAATTTGTCATATTCAATTTCTAATTAAATGATATGTATGTTTATATAAGTCCAATTGTATAATCTAGAAGCTTCAGTATGTGCAATTGCGAAGGAAATTCATATCCGAAAGCCCTTAAAGTTAATCTACTTTTCGATGGTACAAATTTTGAATCTTCGTCATGGATATGATATTCGTATATGTAAGCAAAGTCGAGAAAAGACTTATATCCGCAAGCAAGATAATAAGCATATGAATAATTAGAGGAAAATTTCACATTTAGGAATATGATGGATTGTTCTCCTAGATGGAGATAGTTGTAAAGATGTTTGGTGGATCCTCCCTTAAAAGAATAAGAAATCATGAAACTAGAATCATAAATTCATGTTATGAAGGACAACATCCCTAGGCCTGCCACTAGTATGGCAGTGGAGACTCAATGATTTGTTTTATCCGCGTATTGTAACAGATGATACTCTTGATAATTCTTAGGACATTTCAATGGTAATCGATGATAAAAGAACCAAGAACCAAGAATTAGGAATATCCTGTCCTCGGGATATAAAATAAAGGGAATAAGAACTAAGGCCTTTAATTGTATGGATTGAACCCAATCTATTTTTGATTATTCGCTCCCATGGTTGGTGGTAGACCGGGTCTGCAAAGATGATTAATTATATTTTAATCTACTTCCTAAAGAAAATAAGAACAAAATAAAGAAGTAAATTCCACCACAAGCATGTCTCATCAAGTTTCATATATACACCTCTTTCATATTCATATATCTTCCTTCTATTTAATTTTATTATTACTATTTAATGCCTTATTATGATGTACTTATTAGGCTATTAGCTCACTCTTTCTTTTTCTTCATTCTAGATGAGAGCTACGAGTAAATGCCGGATTAGATTGAGCAAAGAGAGGGATTTTGTTATGAAAAAGGACGTTTCGGCCAAAATTATATAATAATATTTTGATCCTATACTAAATTATAATATTTCGATCCTATACTAAATTAGCGGAAACAGTACAAAATCAAATATTCAATATATGTAAAGAATATTTGTATTTCGATGTTACAAGCAATATGAGTATTAAAATAAAGCAATAGTAATTATAAAGAGACAATCTTTTTGGTGACGAAGGAAAAAATTTGATATTCATGGTAATCGAGAAAAATCCTCCTAGCTTCAACGACCAGGAAAGAAATGTACTATGAAAATAACTTACAGATTGGGTGGTAACGATATGCTAACTTGGCCGACTTGCTTCCATCTTGTGATCCCTATCAAGGAACTCCTTAGATTTACCCACAGTAACGGAACCGGACGCCTTCCAAAATTCACATTAATCTTCTCTCTCGTGCCACTTAAATTGCCAAACACGATCGGATCCCATTCTTCAACGTACTGATATCACCAATGATGGTAGAAGGGTAGAAGTGATGGATTGTGAAAGAGAAAGTGGTGAGAAAACCGCTAGCACGTGAAACACAATTATGAAAGATAGGTTTTCTCAATTTGGAGCAAGATTAAAGAGTGGGAAATGATTTATGTCTCAAGTGGGACGACTCCAAATGCATCAATCAAGAGTTAGGAAAACTGAAAATAAGGAGTATATATATAGAGGGCTTGAAAAAAATGGGTTTAAAAATTTACCCGTTACCGTGGCGCTCGAACACTCGGCGAGTGCACCGAGGGTTTCACGAGAAACCCCATGTTCATTCGAGCTAGACAAAGGTGAGCAGCAAGCAGGGGGTTTCTAAAATTTGCGCTCGAGCATGGTGAGCACAGGGCTTCAGGATTTTGGGCTCAAGCGGGTGGAGAGATCACAGAGAGCGCGGTACTCCTAGTAGCCGGGATGGATAGCTACGGAAATATATTGATGCGACACTTTGACGAAATACTGCCCGACATTGACATATGATTACATATGGTTATGAAATATACCAATCATAAAAAAGACCCTAACAATCTCCCGACTTGAAAATTTCGTGGCAAAACACATTAAGAAAAAAATACAAGTGAAGCACGGGTTCATACACCATTGTGATAGAACCTGTGTACATAAAAATCTACACCTAGTGAGAAATAAAAATAATACAGTAAGAAAACATAAAAATCTACACTAGCACTACCGTGTCGATGTTGTGACTGCCACGTTGATACTATAACTATATTGTTTGGTCAAACAGGGTTAGTACAAAAAGGCATAATATAGATTGATATAATAAAATAATAACAATAGAAGAAGAAAATAACACACATCAACAAAATGAATGAATGGCAAGACAGTAGAAAAATATAAAGTCGGCAAAAGAAATACAAACAGCACAAAAATCCAAGAAGAACTCCCCCTCACAAATATAACAATGTCTCCCCCTAACATTAAGAATAACATCTCCCCCTAAAGTACATAGGGTCTCCCCCTAAGGCTAGAATCTAGTCCCCCTTTGAAAACTATTCCCCTTTTTTATCACAGATAACCAAAAAATAATGGAGCTCACTCTTCTAAATCTACATTTTCTTACCACATTTTATCATTTTGGTTAAATGTGTCACTTGATCTTTTAGAAGGTGAATATGATTGACAAGATTTTCTATCGTTGGGTTTTGTCAAAAATTATTTTGAAAAAAATATTACAGGGCAATAGAGACGAATATGGCTAACAATGCCGCACCCATGGCAGGTAGGTAAAGATTTAGTGGGTTTGTTCTTGACTTTTTGGCTATATAGATTAGGCAAGGGATTTGAGCCAAATCTTTTCTGGGCATGTTGAGGCACTGATTGAGGGATTTGAAATGTGTTACTATTTTGGTGTGGGATTTTCATGGCAGGAACAAAGAAAGTCTTAGGTTGCAGGTCGTGTTGGGAAATTCTCTCAACATATCCCAAACTCTTTTTATTTTCAGTAACTTTCCCAAGCCCTAGCATATGGTCCACTTTTTTAGACCTATTTAAAAATTATTTCAAATTATTACGAGCAGACTCAAAATCAGATTCAAGAGTCGTGATTCTTTTAGTAAAAGAGCTTTTTAGGTTCTCAACTTCTTAAATTTTTGTGTTTAACCTGATTTTAGAGATAATTTCTCTTTCTTCGTTTTAGTAAATTTGTGCTTGAGTGACACATTCATTTTCTTAACTTAGAGGTATTCTTTTAATAATGTATCATAAACATCCTGAATGTCATACAGATCAGTTGGGTAATGGTATTGTAAATTGTAAAGATACCATCCTTGCTTCCTGGTTGTTCATATTTGGGTACCTTTTGTGGGGGGTACTGGAAATCTGTTGCTACTGAGGCTGATGTACCTGATTTTGGACTGGGGTTGTTGATCTGTTCCATGCGGCGATGAAGGATTGATGCTAAGTGCTGTTGCTGTTAAGTAGAGGCTGGCTAATGTAAAGAAGTAGCATGTTATATTGCCGATGCTCTTATTAGAACGTGGTTGGAAATGAGGTTTTGTATGTTCCTGTTGTAGCTGGTGGAATGCTGCTCCTGGAATTGATGGATTTCATTCCTGTCTTCATGCTGACCTTAATTATGTGGGTGTGGAGTGGCTGGTGAGGTTGCTTGTATCCCTCACTGCAGATTGAATTTCCTAATGCTATCCTGATTCCGAAGTGGATGGGAGGCTTTCATTTGCTGGCTTAGCTAATCTGAACTAGGCTCTGTTGCTGGTTTGCTGAACCTGCAGTAGATCCTGGTGCCTTTGTTTTGCCATGAACTGTCACTACAGCAGCCGGCATTTGCGGGCAGCAGTTGATGGTGGAATGATTCCATATTTGTGCTGGAATGAATGAAGTTTGCTACTATAATGTGTGTTTTGCTGAATTTACTGGGGAGCTGCAGGCAGTGCTTTTTTCTGGTGCCGTGACTTGGAACTATTGGAATAAGTAGTTGTTGGTCTAGAATTCTGGATGATGATGTTGTAGTGTCTACTGTGTAATTAGCTGGTGCTGATGATAGAATGCCTAGGAGTGGATAGGAAGGATATTTTGATGTCTGAAGTTGTGATTGCTAATTCTAGGATTTGATCCTGCGATTTGGTGTTGCAGCTCCAGTTGATGTCTTTGTTGGAACTTTAACCTATCCTGATTGCTGTTGATTTCTTTTGATGCTTTGCGGAATGGCTTATGCCGTGTCCTTGCTGTCGATTGGCGATGGAATGCTGCTGCTGGATCTGGGCTGATTTGGTGCCCTTCGCCCGGAGTGAACGGTGTATGTACCTTGGATTGCCTTCGTAGAGGAAGGAAAACTTGGGCCACGCTGGTATAAACTCCACTTACCAAAAAAAAACTTGTGTGAACTCCGGATTCCGAAGTGTGAGAGATCCGGAATCTGGAGTGTGTGGTGTGAACTCCGAAAGCCGGAGTGGTTCTGCTAATGTCCGGTGTGCTTTTCATCCGGAGTGGCCTGCTACTGTCATCTCTGTTGCTTCTACGTCAAAAAAAAAAAGCTGTGAATTGCGTGTGTGATCTCTGGTTTCCGGAGTGAGTGTGATCCGGAATCTAGAGTGGGAGAACTCCGGTTTTCGGAGTGTTTGAGCTCCGGTTTCCGGAGTGTAAGAACTCCGGAATCCGAAGTGAATCCACTATTGTCCAGTGTTTGCTTGGCTAGTGTGAATTGCTTTTTGTCATCTATGATGTTCAAAAAAAAACAAAAAAAAATAAAAATAAAATAAAAAATGCTGCTGTGTAGCCGGAGCTCTTTGACCGGAGTGCTCTTTTCCGGAGCTATTAAGGCTGGAGTGCTTCCCTATTTGCTCATCTTCGACGGAGTGGAATTATTCAATGTCATCTCCGTTTTTTGGAAAATTGCAGCCGCAAGCCAGAGCTCTTTGACCAAAGTGCTCTTTTCTGGTGCTATTAAGGCTGGAGTGCTTCCTTTTTTCCAGATTGCCTTGTTTTGTTTACCTCGGGGCTTGCTTGTTTGCCGGAGTAACCTTTGCTCATCACGGACGGAGTGGACTTACTCAATGCTCAGAGTGCCCCTTGGCTTTTTTTTGGACGGAGTTCTAAAAAGAACTCCGGCCTTTTTAGAAGAAGAATTTTGCCTTTTTGAAAAGCATTCCATCCTTTTGAGAAAAGAACTCCGTCTTCTTGAGAAAAGAGCTCCGACTTTTGAAAAGAACTCCGGCATTTTGAGAAAAAGAACTCCATCTTTCTGAGTAAAGAACTCCGACATTTTGGGAAAAAGAACTCCGTATTTTTTAAGGAAAAGAACTTCGACTTTAAGATGGAAAAAGAACTCCGGCTTTTGAACTCTGGCTTCTGTTGAAAATATCTCTGGTTTTTAATGAAAAAGGACTCCGGCTTTTAAGAAAATAATTTTGTCTTTAAGATGATTAAAGGAAAAGTTATATGGACTTCAATTGATGAAATTAAGAACAAGGCTAATGTATGTAATCTGGACAGCAAGTGGAACTCTATGACTTCTGACTTTTGAACTATGATGGATGGCCATTAAAAGATTTGAACTAAGAACTGAGCTTCCATTAAACTTGCTATTAAAGATGGATGAAGGTTATTAAAGTGATACTCGAGGATTGCCTCCTGGGCCACGGGAGGAAACTTTTGGTTGCATAAGACTTTTGGACTACGGCCCGGTATGCCGGGTTAAAAGCATTACTTCCCGTCTCGGGGAGCATAATGAGAGGATACAGCCTTAGGTTGTGGGGTTACACACAACCCACCTCGATGTTGTCCGCTCCCGTCCGGTCCCTAAAGATGATAAGAATTACGTTTGGTTTTTATGGATTCTTCAAAGACAAAATAATAAGAATAAGAAATAAGGAAAAAAAGACATGATGATTTTCGTATGTTAAATTATGTTGTGAAACTTTATTTTGATTCGATTATATATATGTTTTTACTTTGTACGTGTGAGTATCTTGCTGGGCTTTGTAACTCATTCTTGCCACTTTTCAGATGACAAAAGGCTTATAGAGGACGAAGTTGAGTAGAACCTTATGGTGTAGCCTAATGGCTTAGCTGGCTGGAGCTGATCTAGGAAGAGCTTTATTTATTTTCCTTTTGATGTTTTAAGGAAAACTTGTGAAATTGTTCCGCTGTTATGAACCTATGAATTTAGCATGTTTCCGTGATTACTTTTTGGATACTGGGATTGATATGTCTAGAAATCATCTCTTATAGTTCGGCATCATGAAATCCTGTGTGTAAAAGAAAAGAAAATTTTTATGTTCATTTCGTGTTATTTATTAAATTTATTTGTAAGGTATGGATTTTAGTCTTGACGGCGGCTTTATGCTATGGAATAAGGCCGGTCCGTCACAGTTGGTATCAGAGAGAAAACTGAGATGCTTTAGATCAATTTAAATCAATATGCAAACTTAGGACAGGATTAGTTTAAGGCAAGAAGGGGGTTAGCTTTACTTATGTTTAGGATGGAGTATTTTGTGTTAGCCGCCTTTGACTAGTATTCTGACCAAAACGGCCTTTTCAGGAATCAAAGTCATTGCTAAAGACATGTCAAATAGAGGAAGGCAAGCCGTCAGGACTAGCAACCCTCTAGACTCGGAAACGAGATACTTGAACCTGCTAGACAGGATGGCAGATGTCATAGAAGCTTTGGCTCCGCCAACTCCGGTGACCACCCCAATTCCTGTCCATCAGGAGAGATCGGTCTACGACCGCTTTACCAACGAGTGAGTCCCTGAGTACTCCGGAGAACCTAATCCGCTGAAGGCGGACACCTGGATCCAATGATTAAAGAAGGTGTTTGCAGTGATTAAGTGTCTGGCTAGAGATATGGTTCTATTTGCCACCCATAAGCGGGCGAGTGAGGCCCACCACTGGTGGGAATTACAGAAGAGAGTTTTCAAGGTACCAGACAAGGATATTACTTGGGGAATGTTTGAAATAATATTCTTGGAAAAATACTTCCCAACTTACCTTCACGGACAAAAAGAGGATGAATTCCTTTGCTTAAAGCAAGGTACTCGCTCTGTGGCTGAGTACGATGCAAAGTTTATAGAGCTATCTCATTATACTCCTTATATGGTGGAAGACCAGGAGAAGAAGGTAAAACTATTAAGGTCCAGTAGGGAGCCATCAGCTCGAGATTGGTATGACTGGAGTAAATTTCGGGTATATCAAGTCCTAGGATAACAATTCGTGATTGTTTGGAAAAAAAAATGCATAAGTGTTTGGACTTTTGGGTAGCCTCGAGTTATATTGAGGATTGACGATGTGGATGTTTAGACTTAAGATGACAGTACGGAGACCCCACGTCTGGTAGAAGGTATGGCGTGTTGCCCCATGCTAAATAGGAAGTGAAGTTGACTTCGGTTAGTTAACGCGAAGAAGAGAATTAAGAGGTATTGTCCTATGTGCCTATGAAAGCTTCAAGGATGAATACTTTGTTTGATTAGAATCTCGGGAGCATGTTTCAGAGGTTCAATGTTTTAGATTAGGGTTCTAAGATATTAACTTGAAGTATTAAGTGCCACCTGTCGCGATAGGAGGTGGACCTTTGGGCTTAATATTGTAACCTGGTGTCGTTTTAGGGATTTTAAATCCATGTCTGCATGGTGTTTTTGAGCTAGCTAAGGTATCAAGAGATTGATGACGTCTTCCTATAGAACATTCAATGAGAATCTGAGTTAAGACTAATTAGTATATGTGGCCACATCTTAAAGCTATTTTGTGATCATTAAGGGGCTTCAGCCATGATTATTTGAGAATGACTATTGAAGGAAGATTAGTTGACTATTTGTGGTCAACTTATCTATTGACCGATATGTTGAGGTTGTGTCAAAATCGACAAAAATCATTGAGAATTCCATGTAGAGCCGTGGAAGTGTAGGCTTTGGTGTCATTGTGAAATACCCCAGAACATCAAGGAAGATAATATAGACTGATAAGGTTGTTCATGAATTTCAAAAATAAGGAATGCGAGTTTTGTGGAGAAAATGCCCGGTTAGTGTTTTGAAAGCTTGTGGTCATCTTGGGTCTAACAGAAATTATTAAATGATCCGACAAGTATTCTCCGAGGACTACAATTCAAGTGAGACGTTTGACTTAGAGAGATTTGTAAATTAGTTTCGAAGATTGGATGGGTCTGGTAGGTTACCATGGAATGTAACGCCGTTGAGAAACGTTAAGGTCATACCTTTGCTTCAGTGGGGGAGAAGTTCATGACTAGTGTTACACCATATGTAAGTCAGAAGTAGTAATTAAAGTTTCTGCTTTGAAAACTTATGGCTTTGTCCTTGAAAATAGTCATTACCTAAAGTTTTAAAAGCCAAAATAGTTGTACCATTAAAAAGGATGACTATATGATGTCTCATGTGGACAGACGTGTTTTAAGTTTGAGCAAGTGAACCTAGGTGTTTTCTTTGGGAAAACAGTCATCAATGTTGGTAATTGATGTTGCGAGTCTTTGGACTTTCATATTTTTGAAGTTTCATAGGAGAGGTGAAAGATAGATCGTGAGTAAATCCAAATGATTGGGTGATAGGATGCCATGTTCTTGAATTGGGATCTTAAGATTCTCAGTAATAATTTAAAGTTATGTTGACTCTTGGAGTAATTGTTATGACTGTAACTCGGAATGTGGCAGTAGTCTGAGGATTTTGGGATTGTCTTCATAATATGACTATCCTAGAACTGTTTAAATCAGAGTAGCGCTGTGTAAACGTTGTGAACCCATGACTCAGAGATTTAAAAGTAAAGTTAAGGTCCCTATGAATCGAACTCCTTTGAAGCTTGGAATGGACTTAAAGGGAAGTTCATTGGATTCGGTTGAAGTATCGGATTAAAATTGGAGAAATGGCCAGCATTATTGTAGGTCACTCTTGAAATACGGAGGATCGTTCTAAGTTCTCCCTTGTATCAATGGTTGAGAAAATCAGTAAGTAATTGGGTTGAGTCATTCTGAAAGGCTAAGGATTTGTTTTGTGATAAGGATGATTCAAATGCTTGAGGTTTCCTAACGTAACCATTGTCTGAAGGAATAACTTCTGGATGTAAGAATGAATACCTGTGGTTATGAGATTATGAGGATCGTCAAATTTCGAGGATAAAATTTCTATAAGTGGGGGAGATTGTAACGATCCAGATTCTAGAACATAGGAAATTTCAGTCATCAAGTCCTTATAATCCAGTCAACGCCAATTGACTGGAAAATGTAATAAGAAAAGTAAATCAGCCTTAAGATCTAATCAAGTTCGGCCCTTGCGTGATGAAAAGAAGTCCGAATTTCCTTGATAAAAATCGAGTCCGGCTTTTACTTGATAAAGAGAAGTTCAGCTTGCCCCTTAGTATAAAAGAAGTTCGGTTATTCCATAGTGCAAAACAAGTCTGGCTCCATCATTATCAAGACCAGCCACTTTAAAGAAAATCGAAACCGGCCTTGAACATGTTTTGAAGTCGGGTTTTGTTCCATTGAAGGCCGGAGTACATTATATAAATGTAAGGCCGAAGTGGTCTTGAAGGACGGAGTGGCTTTGTGTATTGGAGGCCGGAGTAGATTATAGGAAAGCCGAAGTTGATAATCCGGTCAACAGGTGTTGACCGAAAGTCGTGTAGAAGGAATTGAATGTGTTTACATGAGAAAGCTAAATCCCGTTAAGTTTAGTGAACCGGAAATTAATTAAGAAATATAAATCCCGTTAAGTTTAGTTAACCATGAATTAATTAAGAAATCTAAATCCCGTTAAGTTCAGTTAACTAGGAATTAATGAACTCATTGGAAATGTAAAACCATAAATGATCTAATTAATAAGGTACTTTTTGGAAAATGTAGAGCCATAAATAAGAAACACTCCCCCTGTATTGCCAATTATTAATAATAATCATCAGACCTGAGGCCTATAAATAAAAACTAGAGGAGTAAGAAAAAGGCACGCAATAGAGTTATCTGGTAAAGGAAAGCAAAAAGATCAAGACAAAGTAGAAGAAACCCAGGCAAGAGTAAAGATCAAGGCAAAGTAGAAGAAAACCAGGCAAGAGTACTTACCCCTGTTTTTAAAGTTCATGATTATGCATGTTTGCGAAGCTAGTATATCTGATATTCTTATGAAATTATGTTTTAGTATGTATGATATTTGTTCTGTTAATCGCATGTCTAAAAGAAACCTTGATATTCATGATGTTAGATTTTATTCTACTTGAAGTATGATTATTTGTCAAATTATATGAATTCTGATAATTACATGTTTAAAGAAAAGACAACTTTTTATGATAAAGAACTCTGGCCTTGGAACTTCGGCTTTTAATGAAAAAGGACTACGACTTTTGATAAAAAGAACTCCGCCCTTTGTAGAAAAAGAAACTTCGAATTTTGAACTTCGGCTTTTGATGAACAAGCACTCCGTCCTTTTTAAAAAAAGAACTCCGCCCTTTTGATGAAAAAGCACTTCATCCTTTTTAGAAAAAGAACTCCGCACTTGTGATGAAAAAGCACTCTGTCCTTTTAAGAAAGAGCACTCCGTCCGTTTGAGAAAAAACACTTCGTCTTTTTAAGAAAAAGTACTCCATCCTTTTAAAAAAAAGAGCTTCGTCCTTTCGAAGAAAAAGTACTGCATCCGTTTAAGAAAAAGAGCTCCGTCATTTTTAAGAAAAAGTACTCCGTCCTTTTAAAAAGAGCTCCAGCCTTTTTAGAAAAAAGAACTCCGGCCTTTTTAGAAGAATAATTTTGCCTTTTTGAAAAGCACTCCGTCCTTTTGAGAAAAGAACTCCGTCTTCTTGAGAAAAGAACTCTGGCTTTTGAAAAGAACTCCGGCATTTTGAGAAAAAGAACTCCGTCTTTCTGAGTAAAGAACTCCGGCATTTTGGGAAAAAGAACTCCGTATTTTTTAAGGAAAAGAACTTCGACTTTAAGATGGAAAAAGAACTCCAGCTTTTGAACTCCGGTTTCTGTTGAAAAGATCTCTGGTTTTAATGAAAAAGGACTCTGGCTTTTAAGAAAACAACTTCGGCTTTAAGATGATTAAAGGAAAAGTTATACGGACTTCAATTGATGAAATTAAGAACAAGGCTAATGTATGTAATCCGGATAGCAAGTGGAACTCTATGACTTCTGACTTTTGAACTATGATGGATGGCCATTAAATGATATGAACTAAGAACTGAGTTTCCATTAAACTTGCTGTTAAAGATGGATGAAGGATATTGAAGTGACACTCGAGGATTACCTCCTGGGCCACGGGGGGAACTTTTGATGGCATAAGACTTTTGGACTACGGTCCCATATGCCGGGTTAAAGGCATTACCTCCCGCCTCGGGGAGCATAATGAGAGGATACAACCTTAGGTTGTGGGGTTACACACAACCCGCCTCGATGTTGTCCACTCCCGTCCGATCCCTAAAGATGATAAGAATTACAATTGGTTTTTATGGATTCTTCAAAGACAAAATAATAAGAATAAGAAATAAAGAAGAAAAGACATGATGATTTTCGTATATTAAATTATGTTGTGAAACTCTATTTTGATTCGATTATATGTATGTTTTTGTTTTCTACATGTGAGTATCTTGCTGGGCTTTGTAGCTCATTCTTGCCACTTTTCAAATGATGAAAGGCTTATAGAGGACGAAGTTGAATAGAACCTTATGGTGTAGCCTAATGACTTAGCTAGCCGGAGCTGATCTAGGAAGAGCTTTATTTATTTTCCTTTTGATATTTTGAGAAAACTCGTAAAATTGTTCCGCTGTTATGAACCTATGAATGTTACCATGTTTCCGTGATTACTTTTTGGATACTATGATTGATATGTCTAGAAAGTATCTCTTATAGTTCGGCATCATGAAATCCCGTGTGTAAAAGAAAATAAAATTTTTATATTCATCTCGTGTTATTTATTAAATCTATTTGCAAGGTATGGATTTTAGTCTTGGCGGTGGCTTTATGCTGTGGAATAAGGCCGGTCCGTCACACTCTTGGCATTGAAAACTTTGGGTATTTTTAGATTTGGATTCTTTCAATTTACGTCGGCCTTTCTTATCAGATTTTAGAGTTCATTTTAACTCCAAATTTGGTAAGTCAGATGAAGATTTATTTTTCTTTAAAAATTTTTTAAAATTTCTAACAAATGTGATGAAATCTTCATCGCTATTTGACTCCTCATCGGAGTCACGATCTCTCTCTTTCCTAATGGATTTTAGGGCAATTGATTTTTGCTTTTTTAACTATAGAAGTGTGTGCTCATAAGTTTGGAAAAATTTTACAAGTTGTTCAATCTTTATTTTATCAAGGTCTTTGCTTTCTTCTATAGCAGTGTCCTGACGTCTAAATCATTCAGGGAGTGATATAAGAACTTTTCAAACAATTCTATTTTTAGGGATTTGTTCTCCTAAATTAAACGTGAAATTCACAATATCATTTAATTGTGTATAGAATACATCAAATGTCTCGTCATCTGTCCTTACTGTTACAGTTGCATACATCAAGTTCATCTTTTGTCCATGAGGACAGAGCTTTCAGCTCATCACTACTTTTGAGTGGGGTCCACACGATTTGGATGCTAGCCCACACGCGCTCACCCATAGATTTGAGGAAGGATATCATCCATACCTTCCAATAGGTATAGTTGCTCCCATCCAAGAAGGGAGGTACGGAGAGAGAACCACTCATATATATCTAGATCGGGGGTCACGGATCGGGGTAAGTTTCTGATAGCAATTGAAAAAGGATATTTCGTCCCAAATTATACAATAATGTGTCAACCATGTACTAAATTAGCGGAAGCAGTACAAAATTAAATATTTAATACTCGTAAAGAATATTTATATCTAGATGTTACGAGCAATACGAGTATAAAAATAAAGCAATAGTAATAATAAAAAGACAATCTTTTTGATGACGAAATAAAAACGCGAAACCCACATTAACATAGAAAAACCCTCTGGGCTTTAACGATCAGGAAAGAAATATACTATAAAAATCAACTTATAGATTGGGTGGTAATGACATACTAATCTAGTCAACTTACTCCCATCTTGTGATCCCTACCCAGGAACTCCTTGGATTTACTCACGACAACGGAACCAGACACCTTCCAGTCTTCACGTCAATCTTCCCTCTCATGGCACTTGAATTGCCAAACACGACCGGATCCCCTTCTTTAACATACCGACATCACTAGCGAAGGTAGAAGGGTAAAGGTGATAGATTGTTAAAGAGAAAGTGGTGAGAAAATCACTAGCACATGAAACACAATAATGAAAGATCAGTTTTCTCAATTTGGAGCAAGATTAAAGAGTGGGAAATGATTTTTCTCTCAAGTGGTACGGCTCTAAATGCATCAATCAAGAGTTAGGGCAACTGAAAATAAGAAGCATATATATAGAGGGCTCAAAAAAATGGGTTTAAAAATTTGCCCGTTGCCGCGGCACTCGAACGCGCGACAAGCATACCGAAGGTTTCATAAGAAACCCTATGTGCGCTCGACTAGGATGGGGCGAGCAGCGAGCGGTGGATTTCTAGATTTTGTGCTCGAGCACGACGAGCACAGGGCTTCGGAATTTTGGGCTCAAGGGGGTGGAGAGCTCACAGCAAGCACGGTACTCCTGGAAGCCAGAACGGACAGCTACCGAAATATGTTGCTGCAGCACTTTGACAAAATATATCCCAATATCGACACATGATTACATATGGTCATGGAATATACCAATCATAAAAATGACCCTAACAATCTCCCTCTTTGGCAATTCCATGACAAAACACGTAATGAAAAAAATTCAAGTGAAGCACGGGTTCAGACACTAACGAGAAATAATCCGTTTACATAAAAATCTATACCTAATGAGAAATAAAAATAATACAATAAGAAAACATAAAAATCTACACTAGCATTGCTATCTTGATGCTGTGACTGTCACGTCAATACTATAACTGTGTTGCTTGGTCAAACATAGTTAGTATAAAAAGGCTTAATACAGGTTGATATAATAAAATAGTAACAATAGAAGAAAATAACATGCATCAGCAAAATGGATGAATGGCCAGACAGTAGAAAATATAAAGTCAGCAAAAGAAATACAAGTAGCACAAAAACTCCCCCTCACAAACATAACAATGTCTCCCCCTAAAGTACATAGTGTCTCCCCCTAAGTCTAAGGCAGGAATCTACTCCCCTTTTGAAAACTACTCCCCCTAAAAATAAAAACTACTCTCCCTTTTTGTCACGGATCACCAAAGGATAATGGAGCTCACTCTTTTTGATCTACATTTTCTTACGACATTTTATCATTTTGGTTAAATGTGTCACTTGATCCTTTAGAAGGTGAATATGATTGACAAGCTTTTCTATCATTGGATTTTGTCAAAAATTATTTCGAAAAGATGTTACAGGGTAATAGGGACGAATATGGCCAATAATGTTGCACCCATGGCCGGTAGGTACAAACTTAGTAGGTTTGTTCATGACCTTTTGGCTACATGGATTAGGTAAAAGATTTGAGCCAAATCTTTTCTGGGCACATTGAGGCACCGAGTGAGAGATTTTAAATGTGTTAATATTTTGGTGTTGGATTTTCATAGCAGAACAAAGAAAGTCTTAAGTTGCTGGCCATGTTGGGAAATTCTCTCAACATATTCCAAACCCTTTTTATTTTAAGTAACTTTCCCAAGCCCTAGCATATATGGTCCAATTTTTTAGACCCATTTAAAAATTATTTTAAATTTTTACGAGCAGACTCAAGATTAGATTCAAGAGTCGTGATTTTTTCAATAAAAGCGCTTTTCAGGTTCTCAACTTCTTAAACTTTTGTGTCTAATTCAGATTTTAGAGCTAATTTTCTTTTCAATTTTAGTCAATTTATGCTTGAGTGGCACATTCATTTTCTTAACTTGAAGGCATTTTTTAAATAATTTAACATAAGCATTCAGAAGATCATACATATCAGATTCTGACTCGTTCATAGAGTTATCTGATGCTTAAGACTTGCCCCTAAGCGATCATCATTTTCATACATTGAGGTCATAAAGGCCATGTACTTGACATGGTCATCTTAAGAGCATTTTTCAGCCTCTTCTTCTTCGTCATCGCTCAAGGTCACATTAGCTTTATAAGCTTGACTTTGTTGGCGTTTAAGGTTTGGGCATTGGCACAATAATGACCAAAACCTTTACACTCGTGGCATTAAATACTTTGGGTATTTTTAGATTTGGATTCTTTAAATTCACATCGGCATTTCTTATCAGATTTTAGAGTTTATTTTAAATCCAAACTTGGTAAGTCAGATGAAGATTTATTTTTAAATTTTTTTTAAATTTCTAACAAATGTGGTAAAATCTTCATCGCTATTTGACTCCTCATCGGAATCATGATCTCTCTCTTTCCTAACGGATTTTAGCGCATTTGATTTTTGCTTCCCTAACTGTGGAAGTGTGTTTTTATAATTTTAGAGGTATCTTACAAGTTATTCGATCTTTATTTTATTAAGGTCTTTACTTTCTTTAATAGCGATGACCTTAGGTCTAAATCATTTTGGGAGTGATCTAAGAATTTTTCTAACAATTCTATTTTTAGGAATTTGTTCTCCTAAATTAAACATGGAATTCACAATATCATTTAATTGTGTATAGAATTCATTAGATGTCTCGTCATCTTTCATTTGTATTTCTTTAAACCTAGTGGTACGTATTTGTAATTTTAAATTTTTAACCAATTTAGTACCTTCATCGACAAGTTCAAGAATGCCTGAATCTTCTTTTGATGTCTCATACATAGAAATGTGCTTAAATTCTTCAGGTGACACTGCCATAAATATAGTATGTAAACCCTTATTGTTACAATCGCATACATCAAGTTCATCTTTTGTCCATGAGGACAGAGCTTTCAGCTCATCACCACTTTTGGGTGGGGTCCACATGATTTGGATGCTAACCCACACATGCTCACCCATAGATTTGAGGAAGGATATCATCCGAACCTTCCAATAGGTATAGTTGCTCCCATCCAAGAAGGGAGGTACGAAGAGAGAACCACTCGTATATATCTGGATAGGGGGTCACTAGATCGGGGTAAGTTTCTGATAGCAATTGAAAAAGGACATTTCGTCCCAAATTATACAATAATATTTCGGCCCCGTACTAAATTAGCGAAAGCAGTACAAAATTAAATATTCAATACACATAAAGAATATTTATATCTAAATGTTACTAGCAATACGAGTATAAAAATAAAGTAATAGTAATAACAAAAAGACAATCTTATTAGTGATGAAGGAAAAACTCGATACCCATGGCAATCGGGAAAAATCTATCGGGCTCCAATGACCGGGAAGAAATGCACTATGAAAATCAACTTACAGATTGGGTGATAACGACGCACTAATTTAGCCGACTTACTCTAATCTTGTGATACCCACCAAGGAACTCATTGTATTTTCACACGGTAACAGAACCAGATGCTTTCCGATCTTCATGTCAATTTTTCTTCTCATGCCACTTGAATTGCCGAATACGACTGGATCCCCTTCTTCAACGTACCGATGTTACCAACGAAGGTAGAAGGGTAAAGGTGATAAATTGATAAAGAGAAAGTGGTGAGAAAACTGCTAGCACATAAAACACAATGATGAAACATCGGTTTTCTCAATTTGGAGCAAGATTAAAGAGTGGGAAATGATTTTTATCTTAAGTGGGATGGCTCCAAATGCATGAATCAAGAGTTAGCGCAACTGGAAATAAGGAGCATATATATGGAGGGCTCGAAAAAACGGGTTTAAAAATTTGCCCAATGCAACGGCACTCGAGCACACCGAGGGTTTCATGAGAAACCCTATGTGCGCTTGAGCGGGACGGAAGCGAGCAGCGAGAGGAGGGTTTCTAGAATTTGTTCTTGAGCACGGCGAGCGCAGGGCTTTGGGATTTTGGGCTCGAGTGGTTGGAGAGCTCACGGCGAGCGTGGTACTTTTGGAAGCTTGAACGGACAGCTACCGAAATATGTTTATGCATCACTTTGATGAAACAAAGCCCGATATTGACACATGATTACATATGATCACAGAATATCCCAATCATAAAAATGACCCTAACAATCTCCCTCTTTGGCAATTTCGTGACAAAACACATAAGGAAAAAAATACAATTGAAGCACGTGTTCAATATGACAGAACGGATTTTTTTTTGTCCTCAAAAGCTTCCATCAAAACAGCAATACCATCAACGGTCTAAAACATAAGACAAGACTCCTGCAGAAATTTCGGCAGAGCCTCCTTTGTAATAGGATGAAAAATCTAAAAATACAACCCTGTATAATCATCCATAACAAGCACACAACTATCCATCATTCACAATTCTTACAACAAACATTCATAAGATCACATGTGCCATCCATGGCACAAATCCATAAAAATATTTACTACTCTAACAGTTTAATAACGAGATGCCATATAGGACATGCACAGTAAATTCAGAGTATATAGCGTAAGTAAACTAAGAACATCCAGAAGTATAGCATTTTCTCTTCTACTATCATACATATCATGAGCTTTCTATACAAAAATCGACGTGTTCTAAGACATCAACAATGACAAGATCAGTATATAAAAATCATATGTAGCTAGGTCTTTACGTCGACAGGCTCCTCCAAAATAGCTCCAATGTGCTATGGTCCTCAAAAGTCTTCAAGAAGCGTCTCTCTCTGATTACTCTTTTTCGTCAGAAAAAAGCTCTACTGTCTCATCTAAAGGGGAAAAAAATACTAAAACGGTGACCCGAGGTTTAGCAAGGTACATGCATATGAACTATAAAATGGTTATGCCAAAACGATCATATAACCATGTAGAATCAGAATGTTTAATCAATCATCATCTAAAAGAAAACTATGACGGACCGAGTTATTTTCCTTAAATAACCCTCCATCAATAACACATCATTAATACCCATAATTAGATTTATACATTTCTACAGAAAATTGGGCAAAGTTTTCTCTGTAATTGGACGAAAAATCAAAATACAACCTGTTCAAATAGGTTCTGCACAAGCACACATCCATCAAAAGGCTTAACATTAAGCCTACAGCACACCACACAGGATCACACACTGCCATATCATCCATCGCTCCAATACAGTACCTCTAACTACTATACTGGATCTAGAGAGATGCCATCTAGTATGAAACAAAATTCATAACATCAATACAGACACGGAAACATACTATCATCATAAACTGCGGAAGCATAACAAATCCATAAAACAACAACAATGAGCCACGCTCAACTCTGAGCGGCCGTCTACAATCCGATACAACACTGAGTCCAAATCCTTCGCGTACTCGACGTCCAGCCAGTCCCTTCACAATGTTTCTCCTTGTTCTAACTAATCAGGTACCAACTTAATACTCTCACCTGGGAGGAGAAAACAGCAAGAGTGAGCGTACAGCTCAGCAAGTATAATCATACGTCACTATCAACCACGAAGAAGCATGAAAATGATAATGAAAAGGTGCAACAAGCATTTGAAATACAATGAGACTTCAGAGGAAAGGATCATTTAGAAGTATCAATTTTCCATTTATCATGTCTTAGAACATTTAATTGTAATTTGAACATATTTTAGTGCATTTATCAATTTACTTTAGTCTTTGCGGACCAGGGCCAGTAGGTCGTACTAGCAACGATGCGAGAGAACGAGGAAAGGATCATGATACTCCACATGATCTAAGGCCGTGAGGGATTATCTTTTACGACCCATCCGGGGGGTCGTGCACATCGTGCCGTATATCGCCCCATTCCCCCGGGATACCAGGGCAGTTCTCGTTCTTCCACAATAGTATCCTAAGGCGTAACACGGACATCACCCGCTCACATAAGCGACCAGAATAAGTGATCAAAATATTCCTCGGGTTCCCACCCAGATGGACGTGTCAAGCCAGAGAATACTATCCATCTAAAAGTCCATGGTCCTAGTTTCATGATTCTATTTCCATATTCATTTGAGGGAAAGTCCACCATATCCAGTTTACCATATCTCCCGCCATTTGGAAGGTTCCATCATTCACATATCACATTGTGGACTTCCCTCTGATTACTTGCTCGGTTCTTACTTTTCTTTGGATCTTAAGCTTTTTAAGCGATTCAACAATACATATAATTATCAAGGTTCATGAGAGATCGGAGTTGCTTACCATCGATGAGCCAATCACATTGGGGTCCTCCGGAGTCCGTTTCTAAATCTTACAATTTTAAATGCACATTAGTCATAGCTTTCATAACAATGGAATGAGGGTAAAACATGCACATTTTCCATTTATTTCATATGAACAGTAACAGGGATCGTTTAATGCTTCCGGACGCCCCAAACGGGTAGATTCTTGTCCAATCGGACGTCCGGTCGATATACATACATCATTAGGACATGGTGATTCATATCTTGCGATCAATTTAAGATAATATAAAGGTGAAAGCATGTAAATTTATTTGTTCACCTCGGGTGAACAATGTCAGGAAGCATTTAGAGGTCTCAGACGCCACAAACGGGTCGATTCTTGTGAATTCGGACGTCCGGCCGATATGTATACATATTTGGGACGTGGTGATTCATATTTTGAGGTCAAATTAACATAATTTGAGCGGAAAAACAGTGAACCCGAATCCGAGGGTGGGTTAGGGTTTGGTGGTACCAAACCGATCGATTCAGAGCTTGTTTCGGTCAATAAATTATGGATTCCTTGATCTTAAAGCATGGGTTACCAATTTCTCACAATTTGGGTGGGTATCGAGACAATAATACCCGATGAAGAACGAATAAAAATCATAAGAGGGCAAATAGTGAGTATGAGAACACTTGCCTCGATGTGCTCTACGTTTTCTCCAACTAGCTCGAGCTCGAAATCGGACCCGAAGGCCTCCATTTTTCCCTTTTCTCCTTCGCGAGCTCTTCCTCTCACCGGGCTCCCACGGGTGCTGCCGCCGCTCCACCGCGACACCCAGCCGGCCACGGCCTTGCACGGCCGTCTCCAGCCACCGCCGATGCCGGCGCTGCCTCCACCGGCGCCGCTCGCCCCCGCTCTCTCTCTTTCTCTCCCTCGTCG
>JAODPA010092955.1:0-23121 GCA_025585075.1 Nepenthes mirabilis | reverse complement strand
CCCCCTCCCCCCGGCGTGCTCCTTGTTCTGAGCCCACTCGAAACAATTTGGAACCCAAAGCTGGGCCGAAAAGCACTGGAGAAATCCAACCCGAGGGCAGGATTATCATGTTTTGACTCAATTTGATTTCTGTGGTCCACGACTTGCTAATGGCAGAAGCCATGAAGAAGGGCGCAACACAAACGCAATGGCAAGGATAGTGACAGAAGTGCTCAACTCTCTCTAAACAGCATGATTTTATCTTCTATAATCAGGCTAGTTCGCGTGCTCTATCTCTATATATGCATTAGTTGTGACCACATTTCTAACACAGAAATTTGATGGATGCAGTGGCCGCCATCCTCTGGGCTGGAATTCATCGAGCTTGTTTCTAACGTTTCGATTCCTCCCTAGTAATCAAACGGCATTCGGTCTTTCTTGTAAACCAAAATTCAACCACGGGAAATTCCCTCGGGCTTGTTCAGCTTCTTCGGGTATACACTCGTTCTCTTGGATTCTGGTTTCCCTTTTATGGGTTTTGATGGTTGGAGCTTCGATTTCTGTATCAGTTTGGGTTTTATTATTCAAATGTTTGAAGTGCACGTATTTTAGCTGCTTTTGCTGCATTTTTGTGGGGAATGAGAAGTTCACTAGAATATGTAACTGATTGCCTGTTATAAGTATATTAACCATTATGCTTAAGCGTTTGGAATCAATTAATTTGATCCCAATTTATTCAAGTGGATAATTGGAGGTACCGTCTTAGTACTTAATAGTCTAGTATTTATCTTTTTAACCATAGGTATCATTTCAGGAGCAGTATGGGCTAATGAGGACAAGCCACATGCTATTAGAGGGCTTTTGACCTCTGGTCATTAGTTCAATTCTTTTGAAGCCTATGTTATTTAAGTTCACCTTCACCACAAGCTATGAGGTGTGCCTACTGCCTACCCATAATCCATGCTTCAAGTCCAAAAGTAGGATATGCCAGAGTAAAAAAAAAAAAAAACATTTCTTTCACTAAAGGCTTGAGACTTTAGCATCTAGTTGAAGGCCCAAAAATAGTTTTGTAGCATGACAGTTGCAGTGGAAAAGGATTGCATGTTGCTTGTGTTTCTTTTTCTCTTATCTATGAGAAGATAATTCTCATTTATGGAATGAGACTACAACTGATAAGTAACAATTAACTGATTGAAACAGAAACTATAATTGGCTGTATTAAGTAGGACTTGCTGGGGAACTGCAGAGGATTGCAGATGATGAAGGGGATTGGATGTAAAGAGGATGTTAATTGCTTAGCTTTTAGTCCAATATGTTTGATTCTCCAGGTAAGGGGGGAGTCATCCTTGAAACAATCAAGTATTAGCTTGATAATGCCTTCAGTCAGTATTTCTGTTGATCCTTCTTAGTAATTATTATGATAGCAGACAAGCATGCTTCAGCTTCAGCAATCTGTGGTTCATTAAAATCCACAACCTAAGTTTCAGCTTGGAAACTGGCATTCCTGTCACTAGACATGGTTCCGGTGGTTGCTGGTTGCCACCTGATCCATCAAAACAAATATTGGACAAAATCCAGAGGTGGTAGAACCATCTGGTTTCTGTTGTGTAAATTGTGTTTGAGGGGGGTCTAAATGCTTGATCCTTCATGCTGCATATCCTGCCACACATTCCTAATACCTTAGCAGTTGCATACAGTATTGGTTACTTTTCCCGAAAGGGGAAATCATTGCTGGCTTGTCATAAAATTTCAAATATCATAAATACTGTGATCCATCAACTAACTGATGGCCAAACAACCATTTTGGAGGAAGCAAGTCTTATCCAATCCTCAAGTCACCAATTGCTGAACATTTAGGTTTGAAATCCCCATTAAATAAACATGATGACTTTTGCAAAAGGATAGTTAGAAATTAGGTTTGTCGGGCAGAAGCTTCCTTGGCGGAGACGCAACAGATATCTGGTAAAACATTTCTTTTACCAAGAGACGGTCTTGTAGGGATAATGTTGTGAATAAGTCACTACCACTGAAATTTAAGTCACTGAACCACATGGAATTTCCAAGCTGTGCTCCAAAAGCTATTAGGCCACATGTTAGGATGAGCAACCCTTTTATCATTTCATCATAAGCTTTTTTCACAGCTAGTTTCCGAATATTATCTAAGATCCACAGTCATTTTGTTGGGTCTTTATTAATGAATTTAATGATACCCTCCACACCTCAGGATCAAAATGTCTGTTCAAATCATTTATTTTCCAAGTTCCCTCTTTAGAAATCATTTACTTAAATGTTATTGCAAAAATCAGTAAATGATTATAAAATTTCGAGATATGGTACAGTAACTGATTTAGTTAAAATCGGTTTGTTCGTCATTGTTTCTTCAAGCCTGATATTAGGGTTTGATGGGTTTGATTTCTATCATGCAACTCATACCCAACTCAATTCTTGGGGGGAATTTGTTTTAACACTATTAAACTGCATCGAGTGCCTGTATCTCTTGATGTTGTTGCTCAATCTAGTTAAGACCCGCTTGTGCCAGCCAATACTGCTCTTTTGTACCTTTTGACTGCCACCGTTTCAGTTTATTCAAGAAGCCCAGTTGTGTAAGATAATTGTTCAAAAGTGCATGAGGTTCTTGTCTTTGGTGCGTATAGGCCCTTCCCTTTTAGTCTCAGTTCCTTTTCTTACTATTCTCTTTCATTCCTCTTATATATTGAATTCAGATCCACTGTTGGTTAAGGCTGCAAGGGGAGATCCTGTTAACCGACCACCAGCATGGATGATGCGCCAGGCAGGAAGGTATATGGCTGCATACAGAAAGCTTGCAGAGAAACATCCATCCTTCCGAGAGAGATCAGAGACAACTGATCTCATTGTGGAAATCTCTTTGCAGCCTTGGGAAGCTTTTCGTCCTGATGGGGTTATAATATTCTCTGACATTCTCACCCCTCTTCCTGCATTTGGAGTTCCATTTGACATAGAAGAAGTGAGAGGTCCTGTTATCCATTCCACAATTCGTACAGAAAATGATTTGAAGGCATTGCATTCCATTAATTTTGAAAAACTTCATTTTGTTGGGGAATCTCTTAGAATTTTGCACCATGAGGTAACTTATTTTCTTGTTGTAACTGGAGAAAATGCTTGTATATTTCCTTTCCTTTTCCCTCTTTTGAACATAAAACTCTCTGTATGTTCCCTTTTTTTGTTTAGGTTGGTGAGCAGGCTGCAGTGTTGGGCTTTGTGGGTGCACCTTGGACAATTGCGACATACATTGTGGAAGGGGGTACTACTCGCACCTACACTGTGATAAAGAGGATGTGCCATGCCGCACCTCATGTATTAAAGCAACTTCTCTTGCATTTAACGGAGGCAATTTCTGACTACATTGTATTTCAAGTAACTTCTGGAGCTCATTGTATACAAATATTTGATTCATGGGGTGGGCAATTGTCTCCTGATATGTGGGATCATTGGTCTAAGCCTTACATTAAGCAGGTAAGCTTTTAACTCCGACCTCCATGATATTGTAATTCATGGAATGTTAATTTTGGTTTTGTTTTGCTTTCTAATTTTATTTCCATCTCTTTCTTTTCTTTATCGTGGTGCTGGATTTCTGTTTTTGTCGAAGCCTAGCATACACTTCGTAAGTCATACTTCTGCTTTTGTACACCTATATCTAGTTATGTGCATTGCCCAATATAAACTGAACAGTGATAAGCCTCTGCTAAAACGTCATACTGCCCCAATTAAATTAGGTAGAAAGGCAGTTCATTATGTGACCTTAACTTCTTTTGGTCTACTACTTATAAAACTCAGAAAAACCTTTCCATTTTCCTTCAACCTTTAATGTATGTGAGGCCAAAGTATCGTTTTTATTGCTTGCTGCTTACTTCAGTTGCAGGAATTTTATGTGAACTTTATTACTTGAACCAATTACAACAACTTGATGCCAAAGGTTTCCAAATAAAGTCCTTCCAGAACTTATCATGGTAAGAGATATATCAGACCCACAATGCACCACCTTCAGCTCCTCTGCCTATGCCCCCTATTATCCCCAACCAGCATCAACCAGAGCCAAACACCAGATCGCTGCCACCAGCAGTCTCTCATACCGGCCACCATCACTGCCATCATATATTAGCTCCACCATTCGTCACCATCAACATTAAAAAATTAAGAAGGTATCGTATAGCATTGCGGATTGAAAACTGCCTATAATCTCCAACCATTGCTGATCCACTGCAACTCCAAGTTACTATTGTCTCTCTGAGTACAAATAATCTTAGACAGCATAGAACCCAACTGTTGCTCACCAATCAGCCAACGGAGAACAAGTGAACCATATGATAGCTACAACTGACATCCTCATCAAGCCCTAATTGTAGCTGAAACCTTTAAATGTGATCCAACTGTCACACAAGAAGTCAATCAAGGTCACATCTAGAATTTGCCAAACATCCCAAAATCAAGATGAGAGCTTTGAACTGAAGCCAAATAAGGTGGCCTTTCCACACTTAGCTGACCCAAATCAGCCCCCTATCTGTTTTTTAGGCTGTAATGCACTTGGTTGCGCTCACATCTCAGTTTCATCATTTTTTGCCATCAAGATTCCTGTGGTGCATGCTGTGGGTTGTGGATGATATTGGTGCTTTAACTCAATGGTGATGGGTGTTATGGGGGGGGGGTGTAAGTTGGAGTTACACTTCAAAATAATGTGATGCTGATTAGGGTTTGTTCACATGTTGATAAATGGAGAGAGGTTTATAGGTTCGTCTTTGGCAGATGGTGGTGGGCAGTTTTGTTATGTTTGCACATGCATGCACGCATATTGGTTCATGTTGGCATCTTTCGGTACATCTGAGTTTGTATTGATTTAATAGCTATGTTTCAGGGTATAATTGCTGTAATTGAAACTGGAAAAACTTGCCTACAACATGATTGTCTGGGTGAAGGGCACCAGCCCAGCAATTGGGGTGGTCAGGGCTGATGGTGTGTTTAAGTCCCATGAGTGACCAAAAAAATGAAGTGTTGCTCCCACCATATTGCCTAGTGCAAAAAAGAGAAACTGGAAAAGAAGCTTTAGAATTGTGGGAGCAAATAAATTGCTTTGTGGCCTTTTTGTGATATAACAGTCTCTACAGATTTTGTTGGCATGTTTTGTGTTGGGTTTGGTCACTCCCTTGTGACTAACTCAACAAACGAAAACGTTATCGAGTAGCAGAAGGCGGTTAACGGGAGGTTGACCGGTTAGAAGTAGAATCCGGTCAACGGGGATGTTGACGGGTTGGAAAAGAAGAGTTCTTCGGAGTGGGTTTCCGAAGAGCAAATGAATGAGTGCATTTGCCAAAGAAGAAATCCAGAGAAGACCGGTCGTATAAGACAAGTTTTGTGGATGAGTAAAATGGCCGGTCAACAGGAGGTTGACCGACTGGAGGCAAAATGCCCGGTCAACCTGTTGACCGGCTGATTATGGTTTTTCCTGGGTGTGCCATTTTGCTAGGTATGGCAAAATGGCCGGTTTGCACAATTTATAGGTATGAACAAATTTACCGGTTTGCACGGAATTTACTAGTATGGATAAATTTACCGGTATGGATGAATTTGTCAGTATGGATGAGATTTACTGGTATGCCTGAAATGCCAGTATGGATGAAATTTATCAGTATGGCTGGAATGACCGGTATGGATGAAATTTACCGGTATGGTTGAGATTGACCGGTATGGCAGGATTTACCGGTATGCTACAGTGCGAGGTTTGGGGCAAAATGGCCGGTTGCGCCATTTTGTCAGGATTGGGCAAAATGGCCTGTTTGTCCACAACGGCCGAAGACACGGAATGCACTTTGGGGCAAATTAACCGGTTAACGGGTTGATCGGCTAAGGAGGCAAAATGGCCCGGTGAAGGTGCGTAGTTGTGGTCCACAGACTGGTGTGCAGGAAAAAGTCTGCGGACTTGTGCGCTGAAAACGCCCGAGGACATGGGCTAAGCGCAGTGAAGACCGAGGACCTGGGAGCAGAAAACGCACGTGAATGCCAATTCAGAAGATTGTCTGAGCATACGTGATCTTTGGGGAATATACGCAATCTCTGAAGGGTGGGCACCGTCTCTACAAAGTACGATAATCTGCAGAGCCAATGGCAGGTTGCAGGGTGGCAGGTTTTGTCCACACTGTGATGGTTTCCAGGAAAATCAATATATATATGCATGTTGGGCATGCAGTAAAGGATATACAAGTGACACGGTGTGAGAGCACAAGTGTGAAAGCTCAAGGGCGGTAAAGTCCAGTGAGACGATATAGCTGAAGCGGTGAAGTCCAAAAGTGTATGTGAAAATAAAAAGAGTGGAATGTACCACCGTGAGAAGAAGGAAAGAAGAAAAACAAAGAGTAAAGAGCGAAGTGAGAGTTTCCTTGTTCTGGTGTTATTTTTTTTATTCTGTCTCAGGTGTATAGCGAATACTCTTTCGAGGTTTTGTAACCATTTTTCATATGATGGACTTGTTATGAATTAAGTGCCCCGTGGTTTTTCCTTTCGGTTTGTGAAGGATTTCCACGTAAAACTTGTACGCTCCTCCTCTTTCTTCCTTTGTGTATTTGTATGCATTCTTGTCTGACCGGCCTTTTGCCCCAACATTTTGGTGCTATCTCGGCCCCCACCTTCTAATAACCATCAGTAGTAACCAGCTATTTATGGTACTCATTGGTCCATATACTTGCAATTTTTATTCTTCTACATTTCCTTTTATGAGCATTAAAAGGTTGCACGAGTAGTACCATTTGCATACTTTCTTGTCACTCTTGACCATGAATTGTGTTTGCTGAATCGGCAGATGGTAGATGCAGTGAGGAAAAAGTGCCCCAAGACACCGCTTGTTCTCTACATAAATGGAAATGGTGGCCTTATTGAAAGGATGAAGGAAACTGGAGTCGATGTGGTTGGTCTAGACTGGACAGTGGATATGGCAGATGGAAGGAAGCGGCTGGGTGATGGAATTAGTGTACAGGGGAATGTTGATCCTGCTTATCTATTTTCTCCTCTTCCAGCATTGACTGATGAGATTCAGAGGTTTGTCCTAAAAGAAAAGCTGCAACCACAACGTCCTCAAATTGATGATTCTTTATACACAGAGTCAGGACTATGCACGATGGCACAATGTGTAGCTTACAGCCTACAGGCTGATCTCTAAGTAACCTGTGACCTTGAAATTATACGGTGTCCTTGATAAGTACTGTTTTGTGGTTAACAGGCCATGTTCTTCCTCAGATATGAGTGGGGGAACAGCTGGTAGATCCTAAAAAGCTACCCAGGGTGCCTTATGAAACAATTCCAGTAAAAATGAAATTCAGCATTGAACCAAGACAATTTATGCTCTTAAAAGCCCCATATGTGAATTTTTGGTAAACTTGCATCAGATTGGAGCTCTATTTACATTTTTATAGTACCAATTTCGCATGTGGACTTCAGCTTGTAACCAGTTTTCACTTGTATGCTTATTCTAGACCACCTGATTTTGAATGATTTTATTAAAAGGATACCATTTAATGCTCATTGCAACTCTTTTATCCTTTTTTGTATCAGAAATGTGAACAATTCACAATAGAAAGCGCATACCCTCAAGGTTCTCTTGAATATAGAATCCTTTCAAATCCAAGTATGTATGTTTGAGCTTGGGGACATGTGCATGGTGTTTGACATGATTCTCAGAGGGAAAACGCAGCAGGTTTTACCTAGATAGATGCTCACAGCTTAGCTGATGATCGTAGCTATTTGATTCTACAGCTAAAGACACAGTTTGCAGTAAGCTGATGCTGTTTATTTGGCAGGGTTGTAAGATGTGCGGGCCCTAGTGGTCACATCCTAAATCTTGGACATGGTGTTCTCGTGGGAACGCCAGAAGAAGCTGTTGCGCATTTCTTTGACGTTGCAAGAAGCTTGAATTTTGACAACTTTTCTGCAGAGCAAGAGACACAAGAGCCTAAACACGATGCAACTGCATCCTGTTTGACAGCATGACTGCTCAACACTGGTCCAGCCTTAACAAAGTTCTGAGGTTCTGTTCAATTTTTTGCCTGTTAGGGAATTTTTTATGTTCAAATGCTTGTGTACCAAAATATACTTCTGATGAGTTTATAAATATATTTTTATTTATTTCTACAGAAACCATTGCTGCTGCATATATTTGATTGACAAGAGTACAGGCCATTTTACTAGAGTCCATAATCTGTACCAATAGTCTAATTTTAGAACTTACATAATTCTGAGGTTGAAATCTGTTGATGGTTAGCCTTTGCAGAAGGGACACTGTCTAGTGATAGCTCCTCTGAGCAGGTTCACAAGGTGGTCCATATATGTGATTGTAACTGCAAATGGAGCGTCAAGCCTAATGCAGATTCACCCGCAAATGGCTTATGAGTTACTGGTACTGAGATGGTTAAGTGGTTGCTTCGTTCAAAAATGGTGTTAAGCGTTAAAAAGATAGAACTCAAGGCACGGCTTCATTCTTTGGTTAGTAGCAAGGGATGGGTACTAAGGATTATTTGTGTGAAAGAGGCCTAATGGTAGATGATGCATGTTTTTCATATTAAGAACCCAGGAAGCAGGAAGGTGAAGTAAATCTGAGAGGCTTGTAAATAATTGGTTCCTCGAGAATCTTTAGGGGAAGGAATGCTATTAGAATAAAACAAGCTGCTTTGGCTAGCATGGTCTACCATTTATTGATTGAGGTGTGCAAGTAAACTTCCTAAAAGGACAACATAGTGTACAAAACTTTTGTTTTATACAAAAGATCATTTTTACATTTTAAATCTCTGACCACTAAATTATAAAAGGACAACTCTAATGGTATGACTCTCCGAAGAGAGAAAAGATGCAGGCTGCTTCTGTGGTCTACTTCAGCTGAACGTTCCTTCTCATGATTGCAAAAGAAATAAATGTCAAATCAAATTGCTTAATTCTGACCGTCATCCATAAAAGTAAATTGAAGGTCAAGATAATCCAGTTTCCCAACAAAATCTCTCTGGACAAATGCAAGTCTTCCCTGAACAGCTAAACCTTGTACGACAAATTAACAATTAGAACAGCAGGATCAGGGTAGCAAAGTCAGCTACATTTGTTTTAAATGAATGTGAATGGAAATCAAGGGGGCCATAGCTGCAGCTAACCCCAAGAACCAATCACTTCCCCTTTCCACTACTCAAAACAAAGGATAAAATAAGCTTAAAATTTCCCCACATGGAGTCATCTTCTCCAGTTTTCCCTTGCCTTTCCTCTTCTACCTAAACCACCATCTCTGCACGATGGTAACCAGAGTGTTCAAGAACGGGGCATAGCGCTGGATGGCAGGAGACACACTCCTTCCTATCTTTGACCAGACACTTTGATGATAACTGGCAGTAACAGGGGCGTGGTACATGAGCTTCAACAACTGCCATCAACCATCATTAGTTAAAAAAACTTGAACAAGATATCATATGCATCAAATATTTCTTCTCAATCGAAAAATTGTGGTATGAACTGTACCTGCCAGTACATAAAGGTTTGTACGATATTCCGCTGCCATCTGTGTAGATATCAACAACTAACAACAATGAGAGACTGCCCAACAATGAGAGAAAGAAGGGGAAAATCACAAAGAATAAAAGATTGGTGAGGTGTGAAGAGACGAAAAACTTACGAGAACAGGGAGATAATTAGAAGAAAGCCAAGTCCCACCTCGGCATTTGAAGACAAGATGCTAAGGGTGGTGGTGTTAGACTCCACCCACACACACGGCTCTTCTAAGTACTTCCTGCTTACGGGACAAACAACAAAATCAGAGGTGAAATTCTAAATCAATGCATCAGTATATGGATGAAAAAATCAGTATCGACATTGGTCTCAGATATACATCAGTTATCGGATTCACAAATCTAAACCTAGGGCAATTATTTTCTAATATCGGTTATATTGGCTAATATTTTGAATATCGGTTAACATATCGTAAAAAATTACGATTTTGTCACGGTATTAAGAAATATTAGTATCTTCTTGGGAGTCTGATATTGATATATATCAGTCGATATTTGATTAATTAGATCTCCAACTTGACAAGTGTGGATCCAAAGGAAAAGAAATATAGTCAGGGATTTTCTCCACTTGACAAAACTGAGCTTATCTCTTTCATCTTTGGTTGTGAGAATGGATCAGCGGGGCTCATGAATATGCTGCTTGCTATCAGATAGCATATGAAACACTAATATGTTGGTCAAAAAGCAGTGCATTTAGTTCCAAATCCAACAAAATCTCTTCTTAAATGGAGGAACAAGATTATCAACTAACAAATGTTGGCCCCAATAAACATCCGTAAAAATTTGAAAATGATTTACTTATCCCCCAAAATAATTAAAAACAATGCCAAGGACAGTGAAATAATGGCAACATAACCACAGGGTTAGAGAAACTTGAATATGTCTCCAAGGCTCAGTTTTTATTTGCTTATTGAAGATGTTTTCACGTCATTAGGAAAAGAAAATCGCCAATACAAAATCATTTAAGAAACTGCAAAAGCACCAGGAAGCAGAGAGTACATAGAAAAACACAAATGTGAAATATAGAAAGGGTAGAACAAAGATCAGGTGATTCAATACCATTTCCTAAACTAATATATCAATCAGAGTAAGAACTCAGGACACACCAAGGAAGCAGATTCATTCGTTTGGAAAGGTATTAACATTTCACCATTCTATTCTTCTAAGTATATCTATATAAGATAAAACACAGGCAACTCACACATTGTAAATTACACACACCGGTACCTTGTACTATAATTGTATCCTACCATTTGAACTTTTGTATCGCTTAGCACGAACCGCTAGTTTTACCATGAGGCTCCATGAACAACAATGGCATGGTATTTTCAGGATAAAATGTCAGACATGACATGACAAGTAACTCAATGAGCTATTTCATGAAACACAACAATACCCTCCATTTTTCTCATAAAAAAATTTAAAGCAAACAAGTCATCTTCTTCCTCCTTTTTCCACTCAACAGCACCACCACCTTAATTACATATATAACTACAAATGCAAAGCCTTCATCAACCAACAACATCATCATCAGACACCACCATAACCTAATTTGCATTAGGTCTAAGTCCTAGATCCACTAGGGGCCCAATGTCGGTGAACATTGTTTGATAAAAATCAGCACAAGAAATGAATATGGCTAATCTAACTCGGCATTTCCTTATTTTTTGTTCTTTTGTTTTTTTCAGCAAAGGAGCTCTACTGCCAGCGAAATATGCAAATCTCACTTAACCAGAGTATCGAAATATTTACAAAGGATTCATAATGCAGAAGAACATAAATCCAATTGAGAATCAAATACCTAGGATTTAATCCGGTCATCCTAAGTTACTATAGTAATTAGTTCGATGATCATAGGTTATTTGACTAATTGGAAAATAAAAATCAACTTTCTTGCAACCCAAATAAACCAAAAATAACCAAGGAAACAATCAGCCACACGTCTCCCTTTGCAGTAAGCACTCAGTTTAATATAAGAAAAGCCATTACTGACCCAACATTTCTGCTATGACAGAACCAGCATGCACCATTTTAACGTATCACATTTAAAAGAAGAACAACGTGCTCTACTCGAGAAACGAGGACAGCAGTTGCCCAATGCTCCACCTGAAAAATTCAATAAGGAAACTGCATCCTTTTTATCTAACTTGAAAGCAAACATTGTCCTTGAGAAATCGATGCTTTTAGCAGAGGATCTGGACCAAGAATTACCCCTCACACCATCAGCAGACAGTACTTCTTTCCTCACAAATGTCAGAACTATTGAGACTCACAAGTAAAATCAAAGATGATACTTCAGGGATACAAAATGAATTTTCTTTGCAGTTTTCACCAAACACGATCAAAGAAGAAATCAAAGCTATTTCTTCGGAGAATCACTACCACCAAACAATTATGCCTCAAAATTGTTGTCAAAATGTAATTTCTGATAAAGTGCAATGAGAGAAACATAGATCTGCCAGCCACAAATGGAGTTCATGGAACTGAGATGTTAAGCTCAGATCACAGAGTGACACCAAATTTATGAACCATACTTGCGGCTCTCAGTGTTTGTAGGTTCAAAAGAGTCATGGAAAAAAAGGTGCATGACACACCTTAGTTGGCCAATGAAAGGCAAAATATAACAGTAGAGCAATGAAAATCAGCTCTTGTTTCCCATTAAGTAGTCCAGCATCTCACTCTAAGTTATTCTCTCTCCTCACTACAACATTTATTCTCACTCTTTCAATGCAATGACTTAAAGGGTGGCTCCGCCACAACACAAGGCTTCCTGCATTGTAGGATCTAGGGAGGATAAAATATTACATAGCCTTGCCTCTATATAATGGAACAGCCTTATTGTAGCACCAAAGCTCACCTTTCTAATAAGGGCAGCCAACTGCCAGGTTTCCACAATTTTAAACTTTTTTCTAAAATTGGAATCCGTGAACAGCAAGGGACTTGTTAAAGGATGACTTTCAGAGAGTCAGTGTCATTTATTGGGTGCACTTGCCTGGTGTACAGCGATTTTCCATAAATGAATACCCGTTGTGGAAGCATTGTCCGAAAATTATGATATTAATTACACTTAACAGCTGCCCTAGGGTCTCACCCGTGAGAAAAAACCCATATTGATGTGAAAATTTATGATACTAGTTATAACTTAAAAAACTGCCCTTAGGTCGTGATGACTTTATTCCCACTTATTCATTGTTATTTTCTAGTAATTTTTATTTAAATTACGTAATTAAATTATATATTTTAATTTTGCAGGTTTTATTTTAAGTTTCTACACTTTAATTTCTGTCGCTACCAGATGACATAGCCGCCATAAGCATTTTAATTTCCAACTATTTAAAATTTTATTATTTAATATTTTGCATCTTTTAGTTAATTCCCACAACTGTTATGGCCAACCGAATTATCACCATTTTAATGTTTTAATTTTTTTGTTAATATTTTTAAAATATAAAATAGTTACAAAATTAGTTTTGTATAGAAAATCAACTCCTGTAAATACGATACCCAATTTACAGGAAAAATTACACCAAACTCTCGTGCACTTACAAGATTCAAAAGAGAACCATACTTATTGAGGTTTAGTCAGGTCATATGGTAACCAATCTTTTCCAATATTGGGCAGTCAAAAAAATCTACAGATCTAGAAAATCATAATCAAGTCCTTTCTTGAACATGATTCACCAAGTGCAAAACAAAGACAGGGATAAAAGACTATACAATGTGCAGGATATGCATGTTGTGAAGATATATTGTAGAAGGCATTAACTATATAATTGAGGATATTTGGATTTCTTTTTAGTCAAGGATTTCAATGTAATAATTAAAGGTGCCTAAAACAATCATTCATCTGGTGCCATCCTGCCTTGATTTGGTATCAAAGTGAATCTACTTGCCCACAAAGCTAGTTGTTGGGACTTGTCAGAAGTGAAATATACTTATCAGTCTCACCAAAGTCATTTGATGCTTTTGTCATCTTTTATCATCCATGACTAACTTCCTCTTCCCTTTATAAAATTGCAACTCGAAAAAACTAGTCCAGTCAACGCCAATTTCTGTTCCCTTACACAAATGATATCAAAACAAAACTTCATATCCCAAGCAGACCTACTTGGCCAAAGCAAAATTGACTTGCAGCAGCAAAACCTGGAAATTTAAAACTTGCTAACACAACCAGAATTAATTTGTAATTCTCTTCACCGATTGCATGACAGCATGATATAGAACAGTAGAAGGAAAAAGGAATAGAGATGAGAGATGGAAATAGAGAGGAGGAGAGCAATGAACATTTCAGTAGCATTCCTTGAATTCACTCCAAAACTTGATGGTCCTCCATTTAGCTACAATAGATTAGTTGTTGCTCATTTATACAAATCATATTCCAACGTTGCCAGCCCTCACCATCTTATGGATGCATGTATTGGGGGGATTCTAAAAAATTTTTAGGAATGGAAGAAATAATGCAAACTTTGTTTAAAAATAGTAATGCTGATCACATTGTCCTTCAAGCTTTCCTTAGCACCTCTAATTTTGGGGATTTTATCATTATGGCAGTGCGGCCCAAGTCAAGAGAGTTGCAGTAAATAGCCAAGAGTCCAATTAAAATTTCATCAACCCTCATAACATGGATTCAAGACTAGATTCGTATAGATATAGCCTACAAGATGGCTGAAGAGCAGTAAAATTCAATGTAGTCAACCCTACTTAGGGGAAAAACTTAGTTTGGCTCGGTTTGGTTTTTGTTCAGGCAGTTGTTTATCTTAATGTCCCTAAGATTAAAAGAGATTTCAATAAAGAGAAGAGAAAAGGAAATAACACAAGCATCATCACACAGAGAATCATTGAACGCCAGACCATGTGCTTGGCAAGCTCTCCTTTCACTTGCTAAGGTGATCATTGTCCGTCCCAATCAATGGCATGCACAAAAAAAGTATGTCAAGCACAAATTCCAATTTTCAGCAGTTCAAACCAAGCAGCAAGAACATGTGCTTGGCTTATGTAGACTAGGCTAAAAAGAATTGCCGGACAAGGAGAACCCCAACCAGGTTAACTAGTATTTTAGTCAAATTAAAGTTCCACTTCTATTTCAAGCTAAAGTGAACTTGCTTCTATTGTGGTAAAAAAGAACGTCTTATCCTCCATCTGCCATCCAACACAAAGGTGCTGAGGAACTCATCTGCCATCCAACGCAAAGGTGCTGAGGAACTTTGTATATAATACGACACCTACAAGAACCATATATCTAACAAGTAAACTGGCTTTTATTTGAATCATAATATCTGACAATTTACGCATAGATTCAGTCTCTTTTTTCCTTTTAATTGAGATTTGCATGGAGACTCACACCCACAGCCCAAGGACACTTGAACCTTGGTCCTTCCTAGAAAAGGAAAGGGAAGAACTACCCGCTCTACTTGTAACTGAACCCTTACAAACTGACATAATCTTTCTGCCAAAATCAACTTTGTATATTGCGTTGAGCACATGCTCTATTACAAGAAAATACTTCATTGCCATCATAGAGATTTTGACATACCACTATAAATTGTCATAACTATCTCAAGTTAGTCATAATCTCTATAACATGATTTGTGTTACTATTATCATCATTCCATTGACAAACAACAAAGATATCCCCCCACCAACTCCAACATCCCTTGCCAAGATCATCACCATCCACCAAACAAATGTTCAGGAAAACAAGTAGGAGGAATGAAAACCTTTCAACTCCCACAACTGACAACAAAAAAATGCTTGTTTTTCTACTCTCCATGTCTCTGTTTCTATCTGTTCAAATTTTTTTATTTGACTTCTTTCATTGAATATTTGGTAGAATATATGGACTTTTGCACTATGTAAAAAGTTTGCAGTGAGTGTTTATCAAGTTTTAGAAGGTCGTCTTCAACTGAAAAATTGTACTTGTTTATGGTGTAGTTATATTAAACAATTGTGTTTTTGGTAGATATGCAGATAATTGCATTAATAATTGTTGAAACTATGACATATAGTTTCCCATTTATGGGAAACAACACTGAATAATGATGGAATTCTGACCCATTTTAGAATTTTTGTACTGAATTTACTAGAATTTTGGTTTAACATAATATATTCCCAATTAACAAGGCCGGCCCACTATCTTATTCATGAGGAAATTTAAATGAATTTTCAAAAATATGATGCAACATTTCAATTTAAACTTTTGCTGACAATTTAGCATCACGAAATACAAGCAAATCCATAGATTTAATACAATTTGCAACTTGAACGTGATGCCATGACCATCCTTATATTTGCCAATGCTACACCTATGACACCACAACTTAAGCCAAGGAGAAAATCTCACAGCTGCAGTGTACTATTTGTATTGGAATGCATTGACCCTAGGTTACCTCATCCCGAAAGAGCATCCAAAAATGAACTAGCTACTGATATAGAAGAAACAATATAATGGAGGGTTTTGCTGGTGTGATCATGGTTAAGCTCAATGTGTGACTGCCATTCGGCTTGAGTTTCAGGAGATTCTGTATGGGACTCAAGTTACCGGAGTCCTTGATTGCATCTATGAATTTGGTTGCTTGACTATGCTGTTCGTGCTTTGTAAAATAATTCCCACAAAACAAAATCTTAGATGATGTCAGCAAAGTATTAGCCACATAATAGTTCATTGCTACAACTATGACACTGATGTGGCCAGAAATTTGATTCTGGCAAGCTATGAAGAGGCAGGAAGAACAGGAAGTAGGGACTGGGAAATAGGCAAAGAAGAGAAAATGAATAAGGGATGAGTTAAGGTTAAATACAGAGGAAAGCTAGAGAACACAAATAAAGAGATGAATAAATTGTAGCAAGATCTCACTTAATAATTGCATGTTCAGCACAGGGGATTTACATGCTTAATCTAGGTGATTCCAATTCATGAACAACACATGAAGAAAGTGACAAACCTATGAAAGAACTAGTTTTATTAGAATTATCAAAGATACAATTAAAAGTTAAAGTTACCAAAAAGCAACACAAGTCCATAATCTGATCTGATTAGCTCCTAGAATACTGCCTCCAATATACCTTTGGGAAAACTATTATATAGGGATGATCATCCTCCAATCTCCATAATGACTCAATTTTAATTGTTAAAGAACTTCTAAACTTCGAATAGAAATTAACTAATAGGAATGAGGTAACAGTCGAATATGAGTTGAGGACGAGGATTTTAGTTTTCAGAAACCCAGTGAACAAGATATTGCTCTCCAGCACAGGCAACATTCTGAAATCCGTTAATTGTTAGGCTACCAAAGCACCACAGAGAAGATGGAAATCAAAGTAGTATACAACTTTTGAACTCCAGAATTTTCATGAAATGAAAGTTTTGCATAACCAAAAATATTTGTGCTGAGTTTAGCTTTGCTAATTGAAAAGAAATCTGATTTCTTTCACAATCTTTCTTCTTATCCATCTTTCACACTAAAAACTCCAGCAATATCGAATTCTTTATACCCCACACCATTCTATTTTGATATATCTAGATCCCTACCATGTTATCTGCTGCAATATTTGAAGTTGTCCAATTATTTAGCAGAAGCTTTCGTATATCAGCAATCCCAGTTGTCTACTAATAATTTATAGAGAGGATACATGATCAGGCTTTAGAAATCCTTGCTAAAAAATAAACAGGCCCCTCAAATAGTCTACATGTAGAAGGAAAGCTGAGCTTGCTGTTTACTGAATAGAAGATTGATTTACACACAATCCACATCTAGATTGGCAAACTCAAATTACTTGAAATAAACCACAATTTAAATTCGGGAAATGTGCTCCTTAATTATACATCACAAAAATTCTGACATCAAAATGGAGATGGTTAACAAAAATAAGATGCAAATCTCCAATGCAGTTCTAAGCAATAGACCACAGTCAACCAAAAAATACAAGAATTGCAGGCAGCACATATAAATCAATTCCAATTTGAAGACTGAGAACATTCTCACCTGTACAAAGTAGAACGACTGAAATTACGCCTCAGGAATTTGACAACATGCTCCAATGTCCGGCATAGAATGGGAATTGAGGCAACTAGAATGGTTTCAGCATCACCATGTTAAGATCAAGGAAGAAAATAGCCTACAATTCTATCATGCGACTCAATTTGAGACCAGGAGATGCTCACATTTGAGGCAAAGATGAGAGACAACAAGTATAAGTGAATAAATGAAGTAGATAAAATCTTTGGCTGCAATAACTGACTGTAACCACACTTGAACAGCTTGCAAATTCCATGCCCTAGGCTTCTGCATTCAAAATATTCTGATGAATTAATATGCGAAAAAAACAAAGTAACAATTAGTTACTATAACTGAACAGTTCAAATTTTGGGTCAAAATATTCTATTTTTCCATGTGAACAATTTTTAATTTCACAGTCATCAGACCCGCCTCATATATATAAGAATATATATTATCNACATCAAAAACAACTTCATAATTGAAGTTGTACGTCTTTTCTTTTTCCCTTATATTGTTCTATATTATAAATCATGCACTTAATTATTTTCTCTCTTTACAATGTGTAAATTTTTGTAATTATATATAAACTTACAAATTTGAAGTTGTAATTCACCTCCTGTATATCGTGCAAATGCTTTGAAGTTATTGTTTTTATATTTGCAATAAATGCTAGTTATTCATTTAATTACTTAGTAGGATTTAAAAAAAAAAAAAAAAAGCTGAAAAAAAAGACCCAAACTGGTTTGATCAGTCAAACTGGTTCATTTACGGTTCAAAATATAACTGAAACTGTATGATCAGTGCAGTTCAAAAATCTTGTTCACCATTTGATCACCCCTATCAATGACTACAAGATCAGAAAACAACAAGAACCAGGATAGGCTTACCCCATACAGTGTGTACAAGGAGTACAATGAGGAACATCCTGTGCCAATAAAGGACAGGCGATATGCCCGGTTGGAAAGATTCTTAGGTACAATGGGTAGTATTGAAAGCAAAGCTAAAACAAATACCTGCAACAAGCAAGAAAGATGAGCAACAAACATCCACCAAATGTCAATTGAGACATTCAATTGAATCCCAATTGTGACAATAATCAATTCAGCACATGTAAAGGGACCAATGATGGGCCTTGTAACAGTCTCATGCAACAAAAGCATGTGAAGAGTGTGAGTTTAATGTCTGAGTACTGGGCATGTTACAGTAACAGCTCTTCAGTTTCTGCGATTTGATTCAGGAAAGGACCAAGGGGATTGGTCACAAAGCCCAACCTATCCAGAAGTCTACGAATATACGCTTTATGTAAGGCTAAGTGCTACACAGAACGTAGAAGTTTGGTGGGATACAGCTTAGGGCCCACATTAGCTAGCTCTAGAATCCAATATTACCTACAGAAGGTCCATGCCTTGATGAGGGTGTCAATACTTTATCTCAAATTGAGTATGAGAAACTTCTTTGTTGAATATGCTAGCAATTAACAAAGTATTTTATCTCCTTTCCAGCCTGAATTAGAAAAGGGACCAAGGGGATTGGTGGTTAGTTTTGTAGCCAACTCAAGATATTACACAAAGAAACATACTTCGATATAAATATGATTTCTTCTAATATTTTCACATTTGAAATTAGGATATGGGATCTAGATACTACTCCATTGTCAAAAATATTTATCACATTCAGTCATAGATGCAAATAGAGGCAGATATATTTCGATATTATTCTAATATATTTCCATATTGACGATATATTTCAATATATCAGCCAATATTCAACATATTGGCTGATGTTAGCCTATCAGCTTATGATTTTTAGATAATTTTTTCTTTCCAATATATTCGAATTAATACGCATTATTCGATATACCTTATACCAATACCGATATTTTCATCCGTGCATTCAATTAAACCGTTAGGAATGGTCCCAGTATAAAAGAAGGGCACCCTCCCACCTTCCTCTCAGACATGTCCATGTGCAGTAGTACGAGGTCAGGAGAAAGGTGATTATTTACTGTCTCAAGCACAGTTAAGCCATAGTCTGATCGCCAAAGTAACAAATGTCATCCAGCAGCATACACCACAAAGAGAGGAGTGGAAGGCATTATGAATGAGGAATGACTTAAGCCCCTTTACAAGCATAAATAATGTCCAGTGAGCATATATATGTCCAGAAATTCGTCTTCATGTCTCAATTTTGCCAATGCTTTTCTATGTATGAGGAGATACCCAGTTGACTATTTATGCAGGAATATATATTTGTGGATATGTAATTTCTATACCCAAGCATTGACAGAAAATTGGATGGTTTGTCGATCCCAGCGCATGGCAGGTGGATTTGGACGTGAGGCTCCTGAGGATCCAGATGTTCTAGTACTTGACCCTGCAACATAGAATGAAACTTCCTTCAAAAAATGCAAGATTTTCCTCTTTTGAAGAGGCAATAAAAAAAAAAGCTGCTTTGCACAACTGAGTTTGCTAAGATGTGTGTGTTTTGGGCAGTAATAATTGACTATGGAATTCTCTACCTGAGCTATGATGTCGTGCTTGGTCATTTGCAGGTGTTGACGATGATGTAGGTGGTGGCGCTTGTCTAGATGATTGAGAGGAACCGCTTAGAGACATTGACTCAACCACAAGACCGGGATCCTGATTGGGAAACAAGAACAGAAATAAAAATGGCAGACAAGTAAAGCAAAGTGACAGGAAAAGGCAAAGATTCGTGCTGAAAGATGACATGCATACAAGGGCAACGGTGGCAAAAGAAAGAAAAATAATCTCGCTCTCTCCTGTCATTAACTCTTGAAACTCTTGCAAAGCTCTCGAGTGCTCTACCTATCGCAATGGTCATAGAGCATATAATTGAATCAATTTTGTTAAAATGCGCTATTTTGATGGAGCAGGAGGAAATTTCTTGATCCTCCATGAGTGCGCCTTCTATGTCTAGCTTTAAAGGAATGTTAATCTCTCAATCTTCTTGAATAACTTTTGTCTTTAACTTTTAAGTTTCATAACAAGTCAAAGGAGCAGCAAATCCAACATCTATAAATCCAGCAATCTCACTGTATAGGATGTGTGTATTTAACACACTCCCAGAGTGAAGTTGATCAACTCAGGAATCCTATAAAGCTTCATTAATAGAAGAAAATCTAGAAAAGACAGACACTTGAACTTTCTGTGCTTTTTTCTGCTTTAATGCTCCAGAATTAAGTCACTATATGATTATATCCGCTAGTTGAGAAATGGGCGATGATGCTGATTACCCGCATGACAATATAATAAAAATCAAGCTCAAAACAAAAAAGAGAGAATGGATGAAGGAAATAAAGGAAGACAGAAGAAGAAAAAACAAGAAAGACAATACAAAATAACGAAGACCCTCTATTTTCTTGATCCGCAGGAAAAATGAACAATAGTTTATATCTAAGCATCAAAATCTCTTATCATTATCAGTTAAACAAAAATGAAACCAGAAAAACTGCATCACAAATCCCATACAGTTGAAATTAAACTTCAAGCTACCTCTCCAAAACGCTGTGAATCAGAATTGAATTGTAACAATCCAGCACAGTTATTCAAGATGAAAATAACTGGATCAACTAACTTCCCAAGAGAAATCTCATTTTCCACAAGAAATTAAATAAATCAAGAAGACAAAAAAAATCCAAAAGTTCGAATCTTTAAGAGCAAAAATACAAAGAACACAGATAATATTGCCAATGATGTACATAAGATAATAATGGAACCTAAGCACAACAATGGAGGCAGTAATTGCACATCTGTGGACGAAAATTGAATTGGTCTTCATGAAAGCATTATAGCCAAAAACAAGTGGTCAACTACAAGGGAAGCCACCAAAGTGCTCCCTTTCCTTTCCCAGATACACGGTAAAAATCACATAAACAAATAAATGAAATCCAAGGTCTTAACTAAACTTCAATCTAACTCACTGACATATCCACAACCAGAATTTAAAAATAAAAATGAAGCACATGTTTATTCCAGGTAAGGATCATTTGATCAAACCACAAGCCTGCTTCCCAAAGAAACAGTAATTTCATCCTAGTAACAAAAGAACACAAGAAGGTTACAAAAAGTACCCAAAACTATCCTTTTTATGGCACATTTGGCTCATGTGAATGAGCTGTATAAGTAGGAACCTGAATGGATAAATGCAAATAGAGGGATTTAATGGTTAGTCAATGGTGGTTCGTCGTACTCCACCACATTCATCCCACTTCACTCATTTTTGCACCCACACCTCGTTAAATATTCAAATGAAATACTATAGAATGTCTGACCCTAATTTCTTCATAGATTAATACTTCTTCCATCAAGTGCATACCAAAATGTGTATGAAGTACCAATATCATTCTCATTCCTTAAATTACCACCTACCAAGCGGGCTCTTAGTAGCAATAACACATATCCTAATTCCTGTGCGATGGTTTCATTCCTTCATGAAGGAATTAACCTCTACCGAAAAAGATCAGGATAGTCCCTATAAGCCAAACAACAGACATAAATCACTGACAAAAGAATTACGCATCCATTTGGTCTAAGACCAAAAACACAAAACCAGATGATTAAAAAAAAACCTAAATTTTCAAATTCCACAGATGAGAAGTAACAAAACACAGGAATCACTGATAACTAAACTGAGCATCCCATAGGTCTAAGACACAAATACACAACACCCATATGATAAAACTACTTTTTTAAAAATCCCACAAAAACAATTAATCAAATGCGCAGGAATCACTGACAATTACGAATACACTGGGTCTAAGACACGATCGCAGACCTCAGATGATAAGACAACTTCATTCCCACAGTTCCAGGGGCATTAACCCAATTTAGAAGATCCGGACAGTGCCCATCAACAAGAGGTCAGACAAAAATCACAGAAAATCAACTCATGTAACCACGAATTTTAGATACATTAACAAAATAGAAAGAACTTCCACACAACCTATAAAACAAAAACCAGAAACCTAAGATTTAACAAAACCCACAACACAAATGCTTGAAAATCTAATCAAAACGACCAAAATTCACAATTTGAAGAGCATAAGAGAGGCATGTGGGCACGGACTATATAGCGTTGATAGAACTTGCACTTGAAATGATCGACGACGTCGGATCGAGAGGCCATGTGGGGAGGAATTAGAATGTTTGACCAGTACTCTGCCCATCTTGGGTCATTCTCGTAGTCATACGCTGCCGCAGCTATTCTTTTTAGTTTCTGAACCTCGTCTTCTTCTCCCATCCTCTCCGTGCTCCGAGATGCCGCTCGGATTGGACGCTAACGATTCTGATTCCCCTGTCTTCGCGCTTGTCAATGGGACTGGTGAAGGCGAGCCCTAAAATGTGTCCGTACTATGGCAAATCATTTCTCTCTGATCCACAGGAAAACGATGCCGTTTTCCTTTGCCTGACTGCAGGATGACCTTATGGTTGCAAATAAGAGGAATCCTTGCTCTTAGTGGATATTAGATAAGCGTCCACTTGTGCCATAGAGTTGATAATCATAAATTCAAATTCATAGAGTACAGACCTTGAAAAAAATTATTTTATTTTATTTTTAAT
>JAODPA010092944.1:0-23139 GCA_025585075.1 Nepenthes mirabilis | reverse complement strand
TCGTTCTGTCTCTCTCGACCCTTCTCCTTCTCTCTGCCTCCTCTCTCACGTTCCCTCTGCCTGAGCTCCCCTTCCCCAATTTCCTCTAATCACTGCTCACTGCCATTAAACACGTAACACTTTCTCTCTACCTCTCTGAACGGGACATTCCTGCTCTCTCTATCTCTCTCTCCCTCCGCCCAAAATGGCCAGTAAAACTATCTTCCTTCCCTCCACTCACTCTTTCAGACGACCACCAACCATGGCCCATCTGACAACCCAAACTAATTTCCAAATCCAATCAAAGATCCGGGAAATCTTCATGCCGGCTCTCAGCTCCACAATGACGGAGGGAAAAATCGTCTCCTGGATTAAATCCGAAGGCGATAAGCTCTCCAAAGGAGACGGCGTCGTCTCGATGCATTCGAGGTCGCCTCCTCTCTCTCTCTCTCTCTCACTTAAAACTTGCCTCTCTGCACCCTTCCTTTCTCTCTACCTCTCTGAACGGCACATTCCTGCTCTGTCTATCTCTCTCTCTCTCCGCCCAAAATGGCCAGTCTAGTTAACCTGAAAACTGTCTTCCTTCCCTCCACTCACTCTTTCAGACGAACACCAACCATGGCCCATCTGACAACCCAAACTAATTTCCAAATCCAATCAAAGATCCGGGAAATCTTCATGCCGGCTCTCAGCTCCACAATGACGGAGGGAAAAATCGTCTCCTGGATTAAATCCGAAGGCGATAAGCTCTCCAAAGGAGACGGCGTCGTCGTCGTCGAGTCTGACAAGGCCGACATGGACGTCGAGACTTTCTACGACGGTTACCTCGCGAAGATCATTGTCGAAGAGGGATCTGTCGCTCCCGTCGGTTCTGCAATCGCCCTCCTTGCGGAGTCCGAATCCGAGATAGCCGAATCCATCTCTAAAGCCTCCGCCGCCTCCTCCAGCGTCTCCACACCGGAGGAGTCGAAGACTGCCGCAGCAGCAACAACTTCGCTGGACATGAAATTTGAACCACCTGCAGCTCCTATGGCCTCTCCGGCGGCCGATTGGGCGGTCCTGTCTATTCGTCCAGCGTCGGAGGGAGGGAAGAGGGTGGTGGCGTCGCCCTACGCGAAGAGATTGGGGAAGGAGTTGAGCGTGGATTTGAGGACTGTGGTTGGCACTGGGCCTCAGGGGAGAATCGTGGCTAAGGATGTTGAAGCAGCGGCAGCTATGGCTGCCCTGGCGACTCCGGAAGCTGAGGGTAGAACCTCGGTGGCACCTTCGGTGGATTTGGGAAGTACGGCTCCGTTTACAGCAATGCAGAATGCGGTGTGTAGGAATATGGTGGAAAGTCTCAGCGTTCCGACATTTAGGATTGGCTATACATTCTCCACTGATGCCCTTGATGCATTGTATAAGAAGGTGAGATTTTCATTGACTTAAGGAATCACACTACGCATCAAAAAGGCCATCATCCATCTGTTTATGCAAACAGTACTCATCTTTATCCATACTTCCATTATATAAATGTGCCTCATCCGAAATCAGTTTAATTCATCGTGTTGTTGATTGGATTTGGTTATTTCGATGCTTAGATCAAGTCGAAGGGGGTGACGATGACAGCATTGTTGGCAAAGGCAACAGCTTTGGCTTTAGTTAAGCACCCAGTGGTGAATTCTTGCTGTAGAGACGGTAAAAGTTTCACATACAACAGCTGTGTCAACATTGCTGTTGCAGTTGCTACTGATGGTGGGCTGCTAACACCGGTGCTTCATGATGCTGACAAGGTTTGTTTTATATATACCCTGTGCACAGCATTCTGTTTGATTTACTTTTGAATATCTGAAATTGATCTTCTTGGGGGTTTTGTTGCTAGGTTGATATTTATACACTTTCGAGAAAGTGGAAGGATTTGGTTGATAAAGCACGGGCCAAACAATTACAACCTCATGAATACAACACAGGTAATTAATCATATTCACTAGTTCTCATTTCCTTTTGGAAGATGCCACGATGTGTAGCTGACAATCAGTCATGTTATCAAGAACATGCTCTTTTTCTCTGTCGGTATTGTTCTTCAATCATCCCTGCCATAATATTCAGTCTTAAATTTGATCATCCTTATATAAAAGATGCATTGCCCATCAATCAAAAGGAGGAATACCACAAATGGAAAGTGTACCTAAAAAAGGCAGTTTTGTAAAATCTTTTCTCTTCATGGTGTTGTAGACCAATCAGGATATATTCCCTAGTAGTGAAGGATATCCTTCTGTGCGTTAAGGTCTTAAGTTGCTTCTACATAGACTTTGTGTCTTGGAAAACCCATGCTTGTGACATGAGGGATTGCATATGGTTCTCGAGTAGTTTTGCTTGTAGCTTGTTTGCTAGCAGAACCTTGATGATTCCATGTATTGAATATAAAATCTATGTTCCTTGAAATGTCAATTCCGGGCTTTGATGCTTAAACCAAACATGGGCAATGCTGTGATCAACTGTGCTTGCAAGAAAATTAGTTATTTAGTATCACCACCATCTTTATGACTGGGTCTGGGATGATTTGTCCTACTGCATTGACACATGGATATTTAATACTATCTTGAAGCATAAGTTCCCCAGGCTGCTATTGGTATTGTAACTTAATATTGGCAATATTTTACAGGAGCTTGATTGGTAGGTTATGTGTCATCCTTTGGTCATAAACATGGCTGCATATTTGTGCTCGGTCCGATAAAATTGGAAAAGTGCTTGCTTTGGTCCTGAATCTATTGCACAGAACAGTGTAATTAGAGATGCCTCTGTCTGTCTGAAGGGCAGTGTACAAATTATTATTTTTTAAGAGGTTTGATGGGGAGTTGAAGGTGGTGAGAATTGAACACTTTGGTCATTAACCTATAAAGTGGGTGGCCCTAATCAATGGGCTTTGATTTCTCAAGAGTAGGGTACAATTAATTGTCCGATAATTCCCCTTTGATATAAGGGTTCTTGCCTAAATTTTGAGGTTCACATTTGGGGAGATATTATAGGAGAGTGAGGAGAAAGAGATTAACAGAAAGAAGGTATCAGTTTCAAGGACATGAGAGAAAAGGAGGACAGGAAGATTATGGACCCTACTGCAGTCAGACTGCTGTTTCAAGAAGAATGCTAGACATTGACAGGAAATACTCTCCGCAATATAATCTAAATTTCTCAATTTCATGATTGTTTTGCTGTTTTTGGTACATTGTAAATAAGATGAATGATCTGAAGCTTGCCTGTGCATGCCACATGCTATGTCTCTTCCTCATTAGAGGCACCATTTATTGCTGGCTAGTGTAAACAGGGTAATGTAGCTCAAGCCCTGAAAATAATTTTATAGATTAAGAGGATGGGGGGGGGGGAATGCTGACCAATCAGAAGAATCATTGGAAAGAGGACGAATATAAATAGATGAGAAATTGACAAAAATATAAATGTGAGGGAATGAGATGATGAGACTATGAATGCTAATTATGTATTTTCTTTAAGTTCAATTTTTGAAGATTTTTCTTCATTTTCATATTCCTTTCTTAGTAAATAGTCTAATGCATATTTCATGGCAAATCAGGAAACCCTTGCTGCTTTTTTATATGAAATCACAAGTGAAAGCTCCATGACTTGTTGCTTTCCCACTAAAGCAGAGTAGATGGCTAACTTTGCAGGATGTGATCTTATAACATGGCATTAGTGCTCAAGCCATGAAACCAGTATTGCGAACTCGAGCTAACTAAATATTATGGAGAGGGTGGTTGCTAGTGCTGGAAATGGGTTCACCTGTCTTTGCCATTTCAATAAAAATGTGTTGCTGATCTTTTGCTATAATAACTGAGAAAAAAGAACTCCCAATCTCACAAATTTCCTTATAAAAGTTCAAAACATGTACTTTCCAAATCCTTGTTGGTTTTTATCTCATGGTTGGCTTATTAGATCAATATGTTAAAGCAACTTGACACGCCAAAAAAGAAATTAGTTTACTGCTTAATCACCAAAGAAATTATAAAAACAAGTAAAAATGAGTCTTAATCCCTTGTAAGTGTTTGTCTTCTTTTTGTCTGATCTATGTTTTCTATTTCAGAATCGGCTTATTTTATCTCCCTAAACTATTCTTCATTGCCTTCTGGTTGGTTTCTACAGGTACTTTCACTCTATCAAACCTTGGAATGTTTGGTGTTGACCGGTTTGATGCCATTCTTCCACCTGGAACTGTAAGTGATTAAACCTAATTTTGCAAGAACTTAAATCATGGAAAAAGTTGATTGAATTTCTTTTTGCATATTGTTTCCCCTCTTCAGGGAGCAATCATGGCTGTTGGAGCATCTCAACCTGCCGTTGTTGCAAGTAAAGATGGCCGGATTGGCATGAAGAACCAGATGCAGGTCAGCATTATGATATCTACCTTTATTCTTCTATATTTGGTATTTGTTTGGATCTAGAAAAGTTTGGAGGAAAGAAAATTGATGGGATAGAATGAAAAAGAAAGAAAATAAAAGGAAGATAACTTTTGTCAATTATGAATATTCTAATACACATTTTTATTAAATTTTTTCGGTGTGATTTTCCATACAATCCAAATACAAAATGATTTTTGCCTTCAATTTTCTTTTTACTTTGTTCAAAATTTACTATTTCCAAAAAAATTCAAAAGTTTCTGCCGTTCAAATATGTTGCCCTGTTGCCATAATGAGTTCTCATCGCAAGAACGGCATATTTTCAGGTAAATGTTACTGCAGATCATCGGGTAATATATGGTGCCGATCTTGCTGCCTTCTTGCAAACACTTGCCAGCATTATTGAGGACCCTAAAGATCTTACATTCTAGTATATCGTCATGCTTACTTACCTAGAAAACAAATTTCTGTTCTTCTTGAAAATGTGACCTTGCTGGCCTTTCTACTGACAGTAATTTCAATATTCAAAACCTGAGTTGAATTTAGAGAGCATGAGAGGATTTCCTAAGAGCCATTCTTATTTTACCGTCCTTTTGATTTTTGATTGATTGATTTATTTATTTTTACTTCAGCTACTTGTTGAACTAAACATCCTATAGTTTGAATTGCAATAAATTGATGCTGTTGTGCTGAATTTTTCTCAGTCCATTTCCTTTGTCAGTAGGACAGCCCTCTGAGCTGAAGTTTAACTACAGAAGCTGTTGTTTATTTCTATTTTACTAGTAGGGAAACCGATTCTTACCACAAACCTTTGATAATATGGCCATGATCTGCCATTTTGTTTGAAATTAAGGAAAGAAACAATAAATCTTCTAATAAAGATTTTGCCAAGATAGAGATCAGTATGACAGCTTATAAATATTTGTTGGTCCATGACTCATCATCTTCATTAGCTATTGGGTTAAAGTTTGTGTCCACCACATATAAGTACCCTGCGACTCTTCGAATCTACACTTGTTTGCCGCTGTCACAAGTTCATAATGTGACATGGTGTCCGCTTCCTCTTTAATGGTTTTTCCAATCCAATGCAGAAAGATTTGAAGAAGTTTTAGCAGCTTATAAATATGCGTTGATACATAACTATGTTGGATTAGGCTTAAGGTTATACATTTTGCCTGATAACATATAAGATTAGAGGCCTTAAAACATCTATATTTACAGGTGCGTGTTATTTGCACGTATTTGTATGGACGATACGGTGATGATTAATTTTATTTTTTTCGGGTTTTTGGATCTAAACTTGATTAACTGAATAGTTTCCATTGATAGAGAAGCAAAGGGCAAATCTCACATCAAGATTGTTTGTTGGGATACATCATTTTCTAGCTTGCCAAACATGCTTTGTGGATGAAGCGATAAGCTTTGCCATTGAAATTGTTCTGAGGCCAACTTTCAGCCTGCAAATTCGAACTTTCTAGACCAGGAAAATTCTTCATGTTGATATATATTATAAATGGAACTTTTAAGATCTGCTTAATTCTAAAAAATGTGGAAAAAAGAAAAAATAATAATAAAGGAAAGTAGTTTTTATGTTTGTTTTATTTAAAAAAAATCTGTCGCTCCCGTCGGTTCTGCAATCGCCCTCCTTGCGGAGTCCGAATCCGAGATAGCCGAATCCATCTCTAAAGCCTCCGCCGCCTCCTCCAGCGTCTCCACACCGGAGGAGTCGAAGACTGCCGCAGCAGCAACAACTTCGCTGGACACGAAATTTGAACTACCTGCAGCTCCTATGGCCTCTCCGGCGGCCGATAGGGCGGTCCTGTCTATGCGTCCAGCGTCGGAGGGAGGGAAGAGGGTGGTGGCGTCGCCTTACGCGAAGAGATTGGGGAAGGAGTTGAGCGTGGATTTGAGGACTGTGGTTGGTACTGGGCCTCAGGGGAGAATCGTTGCTAAGGATGTTGAGGCAGCGGCAGCTATGGCTGCCGTGGCGGCTACGGAAGCTGGGGGTAGAACCTCGGTGGCACCTTCGGTGGATTTGGGAAGTACGGCTCCGTTTACAGCAATGCAGAATGCGGTGTGTAGGAATATGGTGGAAAGTCTCAGCGTTCCGACATTTAGGATTGGCTATACATTCTCCACTGATGCCCTTGATGCATTGTATAAGAAGGTGAGATTTTCACTGACTTAAGGAATAACAATACGCATAAAAAAGGCCATCATCCATCTGTTTATGCAAACAGTACTCATCTTTATCCACACTTCCATTATATAATTGTGCTTCATAAGAATTCAGTTTAATTCATCGTGTGGTTGATTGGATCTGGTTATTTCAATGCTTAGATCAAGTCGAAGGGGGTGACGATGACAGCATTGTTGGCAAAGGCAACAGCTGTGGCTTTAGTTAAGCACCCAGTGGTGAATTCTTGCTGTAGAGACGGTAAAAGTTTCACATACAACAGCTGTGTCAACATTGCTGTTGCAGTTGCTACTGATGGTGGGCTGCTAACACCGGTGCTTCATGATGCTGACAAGGTTTGTTTTATATATACCCTGTGCACAGCATTCGGTTTGATTTACTTTTGCATATCTGAAATTGATATTCTTGGGTGTTTTGTTGCTAGGTTGATATTTATACACTTTCGAGAAAGTGGAAGGATTTGGTTGATAAGGCACGGGCCAAACAATTACAATTTCATGAATACAACACAGGTAATTAATCATATTCACCAGTTCTCATTTCTTGTTGGAAGATGCCACGTTGTGTAGCTGACAATCAGTCATATTATCAAGAACATGCACATTTTCTCTGTCGGTATTGTTCTTCAATCATCCCTGCCATAATATTCAGTCTTAAATTTGATCATCCTTATATAAAAGATACATTGCCCTTCAAGCAAAAGGAGGAATACCACAAATGGAAAGTGTACCTAAAAAAGGCATTTTATTAAAACCTTTTATCTTCATGGGGTTGTAGACAAATGGAAATGGGTTCAATTGTCTTTGCCATTTCAATAAAAATGTGTTGCTGATCTTTGGCTTTAGTTTCTTATAATAACTAAGAAAAAAGAACTCCCAATCTCACAAATTTCCTTATAAAAGTTCAAAACATGTACTTTCCAAATCCTTGTTGGTTTTTATCTCATGGTTGGCTTATTAGATCAATATGTTAAAGCAATTTGACACGCCAAAAAAGAAATTAGTTTACTGCTTAATCACCAAAGAAATTATAAAAACAAGTAAAAATGAGTCTTAATCCCTTGTAAGTGTTTGTCTTCTTTTTGTCTAATCTATGTTTTCTATTTCAGAATCTGCTTATTTTATGTCCCTAAACTATTCTTCATTGCCTTCTGGTTGGTTTCTACAGGTACTTTCACTCTATCAAACCTTGGAATGTTTGGTGTCGACCGGTTTGATGCCATTCTTCCACCTGGAACTGTAAGTGATTAAACCTAATTTTGCGAGAACTTAAGTCATGGAGAGAGTTGATTGAATTTCTTTTTGCATATTGTTTCCCCTCTTCAGGGAGCAATCATGGCTGTTGGAGCATCTCAACCTGCCGTTGTTGCAAGTAAAGATGGCCGGATTGGCATGAAGAACCAGATGCAGGTCAGCATTATGATATCTACCTTTATTCTTCTATATTTGGTATTTGTTTGGATCTAGAAAAGCTTGAAGGAAAGAAAATCGATGGGATAGAATGAAAAAGAAAGAAAATAAAAGGAAGATAACTTTTATCAATTATGAATATTTTAATACACATTTTTATTAATTTTTTTCCGTGTGATTTTCCATACAATCCAAATACAAAAAAATTTTTGCCTTCAATTTTCTTTTTACTTTTGTTAGAGACATTTATCTTATTGGCATATTCCGTGACCATATGTATTGTTGTATTGATGTCGGGTTGTGAGTTGTTGGGTTAAAGTCCGTTCGGTCCGCCCTCCATTCGCTCGAGCCCGCTCTAAGCCTTCCCGCTCGCCTCTCGCTCGATACCCGCTCGAACCTAAAATCCAGAACGTCCCTGGCTCGTCAGGAGCTTGAGAACCGCTCAAGCCGAAAATCCAGTAGGGGGGCCGCTCGCTGCGTGCTCGATCCCCCGCAGGGTTTTTCACGAAACCTTACGGCCGCTCGAGCGCCGGCCCAACGGGCTGAATTTTTAAACGCGTTTTTGGCTCCACTATAAATTCTAGCCTTATTTTTTGAAAACCTAAGAATTCTGGAGAGCTGATGTGCGTGCCTCTTTGAGAAGAAAACCCTCTCATGTTTTAAGATTATTGTTGCACATCTTGAGAAAACTAATCACTAAAAGATTGTTCTACATGTTCATAGAAGTTTTCTCACTACCTTTCTTTCACCATTGAAACTTTGCCTTCTACCATTGTTGGAGATGTTGGTTCGTGAAGAAGGAGACTCGTTCGTGATTGGAAATTCAAGTGGTTCGAGGGAAGATCTTGTACATAAACTCATTTTTATGAATAAGACTTGTCCTTTTCGCATCAGTGCCTTGGACATTTCTTTTGTCTTGTTCGTACAAGTCTCTTTTCTCTTTTTTTTTTTTTTTTTTGCGGCGCGATGTATGGCACCTTGCTCTTGGCTTTGGGCTCGTGATCTCTTTTTAAGATCCTCGGCCTTGTATCCTTTCGGGTCGGAGCATGTAATCCTGCTGGGATCTCTGAGCTCTCTTAGCTTTTTAACCTCTTGGGTTTTCTGGTACTGGGGCCCGGCCTCTTGGACCGCTCGGTCGCAACCGAGTTTTTGGAGTTTCAACCTCTGGGGCCCGGCCTTTTGGACCGCTCGGTCGCAGCCGAGTTTTTGGAGCTTCAACCTCTAGGGCTCGGCCTCTTGGATCGCTCGGTCGCAGCCGAGTTTTTGGAGCTTCGACCTCTGGGGCCCGGCCTTTTGGACCGCTCGGTCGCAGCCGAGTTTTGGGAGCTTCAACCTCTGGGGCCCGGCCTCTTGGACCGCTCGGTCGTAGCCGAGTTTTTGAAATTTTTTCCTGAACTGTTTTGTCCTTGATGAGAGAGCATGAGAAGACTTTCATAATAGACATGATGAAGAGACATTTTTTTTTTATTGATGTACACGTGTTACATTTGGTGGTCTCCAGGGCCTTTTTAGGTCTCTTGGTTACATCTGTCCGCACACCTGGGCCTTCATGCTCTTCTTCAACGTCTCTTAGGCTGCCCTCGCCGGTATTGGCGCCCCCAGCGGGTGGTCAGGAGCGTTCCGCGCCCATTATGGCCTTGCCCTTCGAACGGCGCGATCGACTGGGACCTGCTGTTCTGGGGCCGTGCCCGAGTCGTGGCAAGAAGCGGTTGAGATAGCCTTCCATTACCAGCCGCTCGATCTCCACCTGGAGCTTCCTGCAGTCCTCGATGTCATGGCCGCGGCAGCAGTGGTAATGGCAGTACTCCCACTGGTCGCCTCCCTCTGGGTTTTTCAACGCCTTTGGCCATCTTAGGAACTCCTCGTCCCTGATCTGTCTCAAGATGTTGGTGAGGGAGTCGGTGAGAGCAGGTGGGCCTGATGGCCTCTCTCCTCCAAGGACCAACCGCTCGGGGTTGTTTTGCCCGGATGGTCCTTGGGTCTTCAGTTGGGCGCTCGCCCTTCTTTTTCTTTCCCCTGTTCTCAGGGGCATGGGGTCTTCTCGTCCTCCCGACTGGCTTGTTTCATCGGTTTTGGGTCCGAAGACTGTTTTTCAGAGCCTCTTGAGCCCTTTTTTCGTCGGGGCCTGGCTCAGGGACTTCTTCCTGTTGAGATAGTCCCTCAATTCGCCAGGAGCCCGTGTCGAATGTTGCCTCTAGGGCGCCGCTGGACGCGGGCTTTCAGGGCGCGTGCCCCTGGACTGCTCGTCCACCTTCTCTCGATGGGTGCGGACGGCTCCTGTGAGGCTGTCCACCTTCTGTACTAGCTTGCGCATGCTAGTACCGGGACCGCCACTCACCCTGCCACCCGACGGGAGGCACCTGTCGTAGCGCTCCTCTTCCCGGGTGGAGGTACTGTCTTGTCTGCTGATCATTTTCAAAGCGTTGCTGTTGTTTGTAGAAGAATGGGAGGCCACGAGCTTTCAGCCGATGTTCCCACAGACGGCGCCAATGTTGCGTTCTGGATCCCCGGGCTCCCAATCGGATCCGTGGTTTCCAGGCAACACAAGTGTTTGAGGTTAGGGGTCGTTAGAGGAAGATTGAGACCAAATTTTACGTGGAAAACATCCTCGTGAAAGGGGAGGAAAAAACCACGAGGCTCAGGACCTTTATGAATGCTTCACTATTTGGGTTGCAGTCTTTACAAAGTACAAGTGAGGGAGTCCATTCCTTCCCTGTATCTTGGTTGGTGTTTCTTATGTGAGAGGTTCCTCTCCTCAGGAAGCTTTATCACTCTTTCCTTCCTCTTGTCGGGAAGTGTGGGGATTCTAAGTTTCATTTCCTTGGTGTCCGAGATGAGTCGGAAAGGGAAAGTTTTCTCTCAGAGTGAGTGGGAAATGAGGGCTTCGAAGGTCCCTTAGGCAAGGGCCTATGCTAGGTATTTATAGGAAAAAATAGGCAGTTGGGGAGTAGACACGTGGCGGCCAACTGATGGCCGGGCCTATTGGCTGCATTTATTACTGCTGACGTGGGCGGAGTGGCATGCGGCTGGCGCCGCTATAGGGCCTGCGTGTGTCAGGCGTACAGAGTCTGAATATCAGCCTTGATTTGACTAGGCGTGCACTGTTGAGACGGTGACTGGCAGTGATTGCATGTTCCTTGGGAGTCGGCGAGGTTGCTTAGCTGGCGCTTTCGGCCGCGCGAATGATGGTCCTTGGATCCCTTCTCAGTTTCTCGGACTAACCCGAGGCTTGCGGAATGCTGATCTCAATTTCGGCCTTTTGGGCCGTCCAGCTTTCTAGGCTTGCGGGCGCACTTCTGGGTCTTGCTTTTATGGGCCCTTATATTGGGGCCCAACAAAACGTAATTCTTAAATAATTTCTTCCGTTTTTTTCAATGAAAAATTACACATATACACACTTTATACACAATTTTATAACTTTAATTAAGAACCACATGGTGAGGAAAATTGTTGCATTCCAAGTTTAAGATTATTGTACGAATTAGGAATTCTATGGATTTCTCATCCGGGTCGAATCTCGAGTTGGTCCAATTTTCGTTATTAGTAACTTGGAACCTGCACAATATAAATTATAAATAAGAGATCAGATGTCAGCGAAATGTTTCCCACGAAAAACAATCTAACGTTTAAGTCAGTAACTTTTCGCAATGAACGGAAAGAAGCATACGCGTAGAGGTGCGCAGAAGAATGCGATGTTCGTGGCGGGAGTGTAAGGATGCAAGAGTGCTGGACTCAATAAGCGGTTTATGGGAGGCTAGACTCTGCGGTTGCACTGCGATGAGTGTCTCATTATAGGTGCTCTCTCGAGAGGCTTTTAGAGTTCGATTCTGGGAGCAAATTTGAGATCGGGAGCTCTAGGAGCGTGTGTCTCAACGTCTAAGATCGAATCGGGGATCCTTTCCCCCGTAAAAGAAGATAAAATTTATAGATTTCAAGGTGAGGAGCTTTGGGTGCGAGAATCCTCCGATAGGTGGCAAACTGGGATTCGCCGGCCGCTAAAAAGTTAGCGGTGTCAGTTGTCGCCTAATGGGTAAAATTGAAGGTTTACAACTTCTCTCTGATGCCACTTGTTGGGATTCGACACCCGAATTTACACATAACTCAGATCTGGCGTAGCAAAAAAACCCGAACCCTCCATCGACCGTTAGCTACAAAGAATGTGAGAACAAAAAATACAAGAATGCACAACGATTTTTTATGTAAAAATCCTTCTCAATCAAGAAAAAAATCATATGACAAACTCCGAAAAAATTTCACAATGTAAAATCGATTACAAAAACTACAAGACGGAATACCCGCAACCCACCTGAGACGAAACAAAGAAAAATAATTTTCAAAGTAAGGAAACTCTCTCCTTCCCTGTTCTTCTCTCTATTTTCCTTTTCCCTGCCTCTCACTGGTGGTGCTCTATACTCACTGATTTTATAAGTGTGGTGGCAAAAGGGAAACACCAAGAGCTCCCTTCCGCACTTTGTTCCGTTTTACTCTTTGTTCTACCACTGCACTCTACCACTTGCTCGCCAACATTCATATATATAGACACCGGGCGACCACCTACTCTGCAGAGTGATTGCGTGTATGGCAAAACATGTCACCAACTCTGCAAAGCTGATTGCTCTGCTCTGCAAAACCTATCGACTCTGAAAGTCAAATGCTCTGCATGGGCAGTACATGGTCTGCAAGTTAACCTGCTCTGTCAGGTTGTCTCCTCTGAACCGGCATCCTCGATCAGTCTTTGCGCCCTTGCTTGTGTCTAGTGTTCTCGGCCTTTTCTGCACAGTGTCCTCGGCCTTTTCAATAGCACTCTGGCAATCGCCACCCCGGCAATTGCCACTCTAGCAAATTAGCCACTCTGACATTTGCCCATTCTGGCAAATTGGTCACTTTTGGCATCAACCGATCATTTTGCTCCAACCGGTCATTTTTGCCCAACTGACCAATTTGCTTCAACAGGCCAATTTTCTCCAACCGGTCGATTTTCTCCGACCAGTTATTTTCGTCCAACCGGCCATTTTGTCTCAACCAGCCAATTGGCCACTCCAACATTTGCCTACTCCGACAAATTGGACACTCCGACATTTGCTCACTCGGGCAAATTGGACATTTTGGTTATTTGCTGCAGTCAGTTTGCAGCACTCTAAACTTTCGATGACTTTTCGTTTGTTGAATTATCCATAAGGGAGTGACCAAATCTAACATTTTCTTTTATAATTAATAGTTGAAACTGGCTTTTTTTTCCTGGATTTTCGTTGCTCTTGATATATATGCCAACTCTTCTTCTTCCTCTCTCACTGTTTCACTATTGATTTTCGGAATCTTGATTGAATTTTGGTCTTGTTTAGTACATGGGACATAAATGTCAGGAAAAAGGATCCAACCAAAGAAGAGGACTGAACTTAATGAGGGCGATACACTGAGGATTGGCGGCTCCAGTGAGTTTATAGACTGCAGTGGATACCACTGACCCAAGCTTATGATATTGTGCCCCCGTTTGATCTGCAAGCATCAGAGGAAGAGAAGGAAGAAGAAATCAAAAAGGTGAGAGAACCAATATTTCTGTTTTCCAAATATATACTGCTTTTCCAGATGTTCGTTCCGCTTGGGAATTTTATTTTCCCATTTGATCTCAAGAATTGGTATTACTTGTTGCCCAAGAAGTGATGGTATTTCTTTCCTTTAATTTCACTAATGAAGACTCGAGTTTGATTTATTTCTTGTTTACCTACAATCAACTTAGTCGTGTTTGGATGGCATTAGCTGAATTTGTTTATGTTATTTTGTGGGTTTTTAGGTTGATAATTCTACTACATTCAAAAATGAAGAAAAGCGGTTCGTGCATTCTGTTTTTAAGGCTTTGGAGTGTGCTTCCTACTGAAAATTCTGAATGTTTTGTCCAAAATGAGATCCCTTCAGCACTTCCAATGCCAGATGATATCAAATGTTTGTTATCCGTGGGTGAAATGGAGGAGAACGGGTCAATAAATATGAAGTTATGGAATCAGTGGCTTTTGCTTTAGGGGGTTTAGAGTCTCTGTTTCTGGATATGAATTCAAAATGGTCTGTGCAGAACAAGATCCCATCAGTTGAGAATTCTTAATACGAAAAATTCAGCTTCCAATGAAGAAAGAGGAGGAGAAAAGAAGGTCATGGAAAATGATAACAACTGTTGGTAGATTCAGTTTTGGTGGGTTTAGAGTCATTGGTTCTAGATGGGAATTCTGTTTTGTTTGAGCGAAAAGAGGTAAGGAAATTTCTGATTTTGGATGAACAAAGTGAGGACGATGAACAGATTGCCAAAGATGAAGACATGCAATCAGAAAGTGAAGAAAATGATCAGAAATGGCATGTCATCAATGAAGATACACAGTCGATGGATTCATTTTTAAAGGGCTTTGAGATTCTGTTTGTTACCGGTTTGATAAATCGGGATGTTAGGCCACCTGCGGAGCCACCAATCACACGGAAGAGCACTCGGATCACGCAAGTTCCCCGAAAATTACGGGATTATATCCGGATCTAAAACTTGGATCTGAAAACAGAGCACGTGGGCTTGATTCCCTTTTAATTGTTTTTGTTTTGTTTTTGTTCTGTTTTCTGCAGAAGATGTTAATTGCATTCTATTATCTTTGTTGCTTACGTGAGCTGTAATTTCTCTTTGCTGTTTTGCTGTTACTTAAGCCGGTTGGCAGTAAATGGAAAGGCAGATAATACTCTAGTTGAATTCATTCTCCTCTTGTCTCTCTCCCTCACTTTCTCTCTTTCTCCCTCTCCCTCTCGATCCTCTCTTCCCTTCTCTTCTCCTCTATTCTCTCAATCTGCAGATTGTCGTTATCAGCCTTTGCTTGACCTCCCCTCCCATTTCACTCTGCACCAGAGTCCTCGGCCATTACCTCTCGGACTCATCGTAGCAGCACCTCTCGAACATTACCACAGCTCTTGGAGCGTATCAATTGGTGCTCTCATTGAGACAAATGGCAGATGACATGACGACGCGGTATAAATCGATGGAAGAATCCATTGCCGGGTTGAAGGAGACAACCGTCGCCCTTCAACACCAGTTCGAGAGTATAGTCGCCACCCTCCAGCACCATTCCGAAGGTATTGCTTCTAACACTACTCTCGGTGAACAATTGCAGAAGTCTATGTCAGAAGTCCTTCATTCCCTTGCTCGAATTGAAGCTCACAATTGATCCACAGTAAACCCTCCTTTGCTTCCAACACCACCATCGTCCCTGGCGTCATCAACTACACTACCCGTCTCTCCTCACTCAACAACCCAATCTCTTCCCCCTCACAACCAGACCTATTCCCAGTCCCTTCTTCCCGTACACTTACCCAAGCTTGAAATTCCTTTTTTCGGAGGAGACTGACGAGTTCTCCAGAGAAGATTTTCGGAGAAAATTAAAGTCTTCCGGAGACCTTTTCCGAAGACCGCTTCCAGAGGCCATTCAGACGATTTTCGGAGATGATGAATGTGATCTTATGAGACGTGAAGGAAAACTTATCCGGTCAACGCCAGTTGATCGGAAATAATGAAGGAGCCTTTACAAAATGTAAGGACAGGATGACCATGCCTAAATAGGAAACCTACTCCCAACCACCCCGCTGACCTTCTAGGAAGGCATGGAGAGCAAGCAAAAAAATACAAGCGATTGACCTACCCTATCTACTACCATAAGACCAGAGGTCTATAAATACAAAACTAGAGAATTTCAAGAAATGTTAAGGGAAAGCTCTCGGCTAAGCTTTTTTGTTGAAGAACCAAGAAAGAATTCCACGTCGGCTCTAAGTTAGGAAATTTAGGCAAGCGTACTCCTTGTTTTTAAGTTCATATTTTAGTGTAAGCGTACTCCCTATTTTTAAGTTCATGATTTAATGCAAGTGTACTCACCGTTTTAAGTTCGTTTTTTTAATGCAAGTATATCATGTATGTTTAAAGGAAGACCTGTTATTTCATGATATTTGGCTATTTTACTTAAATGCATGAAATCTGGTTAATTGCTAACCTACATGAGATTTAATAGTTGCATGTTTTAAGAAGTCCGGCTATTGCCCGTTTAAATGATCTCCGGCTTTTGATAAATAAGACCTCCGCCCTTATGATAAGAGATCTCCGCCAATTTGATAAAATGATCCCCGGTTTTTAAGACATTGAAAGAAAGACCTTATGGTGTCCGGTTAATTCCATAATTTGACTTCGGATTTTCAAAAAAGCATGATTTGCGAAACTAAGTGTTTGATAGCCGAGTAACTGCAGACCTTAAATGTAGCCGTTATTAAGATATAATGGTCGAGAGCTGCAGACCTTAAATGTAGCTGTTTGATTGGTCAAGATTGTGGACCTTAAATGTAACCGTTTGATTTGGTCATGACTACGGACCTTAAATGTAGCATTATGAGATTTGATGATTCAGAAAGTCGAGATTGTAGACCTTAAATGTAGCCGTTATTGGGATATGATAATCGAGAGCTGCAGACATTAAATGTAACCGATTTTTTACGGAAATGAATTTGAAAACAGAAGCATGTTTTTGGAAATCAAATTGCATAAAAATGACTTTGGAATCTGTTTGCATTGACTTCGGCCATGTTTTATAAAACTGCATGCATATACGCCTCTATTGCATTCTGTCTGTTTGCCTCACTGTTCATAACTATGCATGATTTATGCATGAGTACTTTGCTGGGCTCTCTAACTCATCCCTTCTATTTTTCAGATGATGATGATGACGAGTTTATACCGGACGAAAAAGAATGAGGTCCGATGGACTAGATAGGTAGGATAACTAGCCGGAATTTAAGTAGCGAAGGAGCAAAATTGATGTTTTTGCTTTTGATGTTTTGGGAAAGATTTATAAAATACTTCCGTTGCTAAGAGTTAATGAATATTAGTATGCTTCCGTACGTTATTATGGTTTGAGTGATTTGTGATTCCTAGTGGCATCTCAATTTGTTTTCGGGACCTTCATGTTTGACCGACCTCGTCTTGGCCGGTCAAGTGAGAGCCCACGACCCCCTAGCCGCCAACTCACGAAGTTGGGCCTTACGCGATCCTGTGTACGCGATGTAAAGTATATATAAAAGAAAAGAAAATTTTAAGTCCACCTTTTTAACCAGAATATATGATCAGTTTCAATCAATGGGCGGTACGCAGTGGAATGTGGCCTATCCGTCACAGTATGCGCCGTCTGTGTAGAGTAGGTTGACTTGCAAAGTATACGCCGTCTGTGCAGAACAGTTGATTTTCAGAGTTTATAGGCTTTGCAGAGCAAGGCAGGGCAGGCAACTTTGCATAGTTGGTGGTCGCCCGGTGCCTATACATATGCCTGTATGCGAGCAAGCAGTAACACAACGGTGAAACGGGGAACAAAAAGTGGAACGGAGCTGAGTGTGAAAGGGAGCTCTTGTCGTTCACCGCTCACCACTACACTGGTAAAATCAATGAGCGGAGAGCACCATCAGTGAGAGGAATGAGAGGAGAAAAACAGGAGAAGAAGAGGGAATGAGAGGAGAAAAACAGGAGAAGAAGAGGGAATGAGAAAGTTTTTGTTGCAAAGGTCCCATATCGGGGAGCTTGTGGTAAAACCACCAACTTTTAAGTTAGGGAGCTCTCCCTCCTATCAGACAAATCTTTTGGGATGGGCTCTCCCCCTGGCTTGTGCCCTGTATCATTTGGTGGAAACAATGGTGGTGATGCGATCATGACCTCCAGTAGCATTAGTTCCATAATTTGGAACTCGAACGGAAGCAACGATGTGGAAATCAGTTGATGCATGTGGTAGTAAGGGTGGCGGTTGCGATGACGATGGGAACTGTATGTCTGGTTGTGACATGAGCAAAGAAGGGTAGGGTTTGAGACGAAGGTTTAGGAAAAATATCAAAGGTGGAAATGAGAAGCGGTGAAGGAGTTGGAAGCAAAGGGGAAACAGAAGTTTGTCAGTCGATTTGGTTCATGGTAGGAAGGATGTCAGTGAGGGAGGGTCAAATCTGTTTTGTAGTGGAAACGGATGTAGCAATTTGAGCAGCAAAGGGTTGTATGGACACAACGAATGAAGCAATTTTTGGTTGGGGTAAAGGAAGAGGAAGAGTTGATGTGGCGTTTGGTGGCGATGGTAGTTTTTGAAGTGAGGCTTGAGCTGGAATTTGCGGATGTGGTGGTGGAATCACGATCGAAGATGCCATGAACACGGTGGTGGTTGGAAGTAACGGTGGAGGGTGGAAAGTGATAGATGGAGCAACCACGAATGGTGAAGGGTTCAACAGCAACGGGAGGTTCGCTGATGAGATATAGTTTCGCTCAATCCTTTTGAGCGATTGAAGGATTTCATCAATGGAGTACTGGATTTGTGCTTTAGTGGAAGCCATGGTGGCAGCAACGACAGCAAGCCTTTCTGCATCTCGTCAGATGGACACGGTGGTGTCCTTCACCCTGTCAAAAGCCTTGCAACAGCAGCTTTGAGCGCCATCAATGCTTGTTCTTCAGTTGTCATCGCCTCTAACATTGTCTCAATGAGAGCACCACTATTACGAGTACAAGTCGTTGGGGCCTGAACCTCCCCTAAAAGGTATATCTTCACCAAATGATACAGGGCATAAGTCAGGGGGAGAGCTCATCCCAAAGGACTAATCTGATAGGAGAGAGAGCCCCCTAATATATAAACTAGTGGTTTTGCCACAAGCTCCCCGATGTGCGACCTTTGCAACATTGGACCCCATTTCAACAGCCGACGTTCTCGACGGCTGCACTCTATGGCACTTCACTTGGCGGCTTTCACTCTGAGATTTTTTATTTCGTCCCGATGCACCAGTAGCAGATCAACCCCTCCGCAGATAACCCTTTTTAGTCAGAATCCTCTACAGGTAGCCCTCTTTGAGAACCATCGACGTCTCAATGAAAGCCCTAAGTGATACAAGGCACAAGTCAGTGGGAGAGCCCATCCCAAAAGACCGATCTGATAGGAGGGAGAGCCCCCTAACTTATAAGTTGGTGATTCTGCCACAAGCTCCCCGATGTGGGACCTTTGCAATAATTTCCTTACTCTAAAAATTGTTTTCTTTGTTCTGTCCCGGGTGGGTTGCGGATATTCCGTCTCGGAATTTTTGTAACCGATTTTACATAGTAAAATTTTTTGAAGTTTATCTCATGGTTTTTCTCTTGGTTGAGAAGAGTTTTCCACATTAAAAATCGTTGTGCATTCTTGTATTCCTTTGTGCTCACATTCTTAATGGCTGACGACCGATAAGGGGGTTTGGGTTTTTCCGTTGCGACTGGGTTGTGTATGAATCCGGCTGTCAAACCCCAACACTTCACTCTGCTCCAACTCATTTAGATTTGAATGCCACTAGTTGGATTTACCCTTCTTGACCAAATGCTCGATAATTTGGATTTTTGCCCTGATCTTATCGGAAGGCTCTTCGGGAATGACTTGTCACATACCTTTTCCATGGGAATGAGAAGATCAGTGCTCTTATTTTCATTGTTTGCCGGTTCATTTTCCTATTCCAAGAGGGTTATTCTATCAGATAAAGATGAATATGCAGTTTCTGTCCCTGGAGTTCTGGACCAAATGCTCCATGTTTCTTTCTGTTCATTTCCCTTCTTTAATGAGCTCGGGTTTACATCAATGTTAGTTGCTGTTCCACATGCGTCAATGGACTCTGCCAACATAATTCCAGACAGAAGTTCTGAAATTATTTTTGGTTCTTCATCTTCTATCAATGGAATCTGGTTTGATAATTCTTCACCAATACCTCGTTTTTTTCCCTTTAGTTTCTACATTGGACGGCATAAAATTCATATGTTCTAGCAATTTGGAACCTGATTGTGACGCCTGCAGCAGCAACGGCCATTCAGAGTTCTCATCGAGAAACAGAATCTCAAAGCCCTTTAAAAATGAATCCATCGACTGCGTATCTTCATTGATGACATGCCATTTCCGATCATTTTCTTCACTTTCTGATTGCATGTCTTCATCTTTGGCAATCTGTTCGTCGCCCTCACTTTGTTCATCCAAAATCGGAAATTTCCTTACCTCTTTTCGCTCAAACAAAACAGAATTCTCATCCAGAACCAATGACTCTAAACCCACCAAATCTGAATCTACAAACAGTTTGTTATCGTTTTCCATGACCTGCTTTTCTCCTCCTCTTTCTTCATTGGAAGCTGAATTTTTCGTATCTTCTGGCATGGAGGCATCTGATGGGATCTTGTTCTCCTCCATTTCCACCAGCGGATAACAAACATTTTATATAATCTGGCATTGGAGGTGCTGAAGGGTTCTCATTTTGGACAAAACATTCAGAATTTTCATTGGGAAACACACACTCCAAAGCCTTAAAAACAGAATGCACGAACCGCTTATCTTCAGTTTTGAATGAAGTAGAAGTATCAACCTAAAAACCCACAAAAGAACGAAAACAAATTCAGCTAATGCCATCCTCAGTGTATTGTAGGTAAACAAGAAATAAATCAAACTAGAGTCTTCATTAGTGAAATTAAAGAAAAAAAATACCATTACTTCTTGGGCAACAAGTACTACCAATTCTTGAGATCAAATGGAAACTCACTGGAGCCGCCAATCCTCAGTGTATCGCCCTCATTAAGTTCAGTCCTCTCCTTTGGTTGGACTTTTTCCTGACATTTATGTCCCATGTACTAAACAAGACCAAAATCCAATCAAGATTCCAAAAATCATTAGAGAAACAGTGAGAGAGGAAGAAGAAGAAGCGGCATAAATATCAAGGGCAACAATATCAAGAGCAACGAAAATCCAGGGAAAAAAAAAACAGTTTCAACTATAAATCATAGGAGGAAAACCCGCATTAATTCAAGCACAGAAGAGAGAGAGAGAGGTGTGTGCATCCTTTAAAATCAAAGCTTAGAAAGATATCCATATCATCATAAAATTGGGATTCAACCAAAACACATGCAACCATTGCAACAGAACAAGTCCAAATCCCTCGTTATATGTTAACCGTCAAATTTGTGAGCATATAAAAACAACAATACATAATGATTTTTCATGTGGAAAAACTCTTTTCAATTAAGTAAAAAATCACAGAATAAATTTTAAATAAATCTACTACAAAATAGTACCAGTTACAAAATAACCTCCTCTAACATCCCTCCACTATAACTTGAGTAAAGAATTGTTGAATATCAACTCCTTTAACACACCTAATAACCCACAAGAGAAAATATAATGAGAAATATGAGTAATTTAACAATAATACGTCTTAAAAAACAATATTAGAATAATATACCCGATTTTGGTAAAGAATGAAACTTGTATTGTATATTAACCAGATGGTGAACTGTTGGGGTCACTCCCGAGTAGCTGATGTCCGCGGACTCCATTGGAAGAATGGACGAGGACTTTGTTTGAAGCATCATGTCCGAGAGGAATGTGGACAAGGACTACATCCACGTGTGCGTTGACTTATTCTCTCATTAATGATCTGCGGCAGCAATTAATGCGGAACGACTACTGTTGCGATCTGATTGGATGTTGGTGGCAGCCACAACTTCCAAGACGTTGCAGGCCNAGACGTTGCAGGCCTGCTAGGCGTGCGCCTGGCAGACGGCCTGGCAGGCAACATGCCCTGCCACCCTGGCGCTAGGGTGGCTGGGTAGACTCCTAGGTGGTGAATATATATTTATTTATTTACATGTATATATATATAGGTGTAAAGATCATTTAATGATAGTGTGTGAGAGGTTGGTGAGTTGTGGTGTGTGCCTTTGTGAGCAACCACTTCGTGAAACTTGTGAGAGAAACGCTTTAGAGAGAGAAAGTTGTACACTTGAGATTGTTTTCTTTAGTTTGAGTTTGTGTAGCTAACACTTGTAAACAATCCTTTTATAGTATATTCTTTCGTGGTTTTTCCCTTACTTAAAGTAGGGTATTCCACGTTAAATTCGTGTGTTACCTCTCATATTTCTCTCTACCTCTCCCGACCGTCCGAGAGCTTTGCTCTCTGTTCCTGTCCGAGCGTTGTGTCCGCTCGATCTTCCGCGCGTTTTGCTCCAACATGAACCTCTACCTCTTCTCTCTTTCTCTTCTTTCTCTCTATGTAGCACTTCTTGTGTGAGAAAATAATTTCGGATGCCCTAAAATTATATCAGGTGTAACTTTATATCAATGTTAGCGCGTATCAAGCGCGACCTTTTTGGACAAACGGTACACATTAGGCGCTACCTTTCTGAACAAACTAAGTACATGCATCTTTTAGGTGCACATCATACGCCACTTCTTTGCGTAAACGGCACACGTGCTCTCTTTAAATGCTCATCAAGCACCATCAGCTAGCCTTTAACCGGCCATTGGCCAACCCTCACATAAACATCGCACAACCCTTCAACACCATCTATCCTCAATTGGTCAAACCTCACACAAGCATCACACAACCCTTATTTAACTTCCCTGCCTGACCATTTTACTCGCAAATATCATGAGTCCTCTATGTGACACTTATAAGAAAGTAATTCAAAATCAACACATAACCACCCTAAATTGAAAGCCAATAAACTTTCCACTTGCTTAAAAACCTAAAATATTCAATGCTCAGCGAGATGAATTAATCCAGAAAATTACAGAAATTGTGTAGAAATAGGGGATTACCAGATCGACAAATCGATGATAGTGAGCTGCTTTAAGGACGGTTTATAGTAAATCCTGAGTTGGAATCGGCTGACGCTGGGATGTTCCAGACTGACGTTACAACCTGGATGTCGGCCAACCAGCACAGTTTCTTCGAGATCTTCACGGGTCCTGTCGACATCTTCATGGATTTCGTTCGAGAAGGAAGGTGGAGGGTTGATGAAGAAGATGTTCTTGGGGATGGTGATGTTCTTAAGCACTGTAAACACTGGGATTTTCCTCTCATCGCCGCCGGGTCCTTGGATTTCTATCTTCTGATCCGCCATGGGAGATAACGACGATAAGAAGAGAGATTATATTCTTGGTCGAAAGGGTGTGACGGCATTCTTCCAAATGAAGGGGCTTTTGTGGATTTGAATACTGCGGCGATGACCTCCACTTCTTCTGTAACGGCTACTTAATTTGAGAAGAGAATTACATGCGTATTTGTAGAAGATTGGTATTACTAAGATACTACTTAATCATTTTTTTGACACATTTGATGATGTATTATCATATCTATTTAA
>JAODPA010092933.1:186102-198840 GCA_025585075.1 Nepenthes mirabilis | reverse complement strand
GTTAATAACTTTTTATACTTATTTAAAAAAATATTTTAACTTTTTACAAGAGATTTAATAAGAAATTGAGATAAAATTTTTCAATGAGTCCGATAATATTTGGGGTGGTGTAAGGATTAGGTTCTTAGGACTTAGTCTTTTGCGGCCTTAATGAAAAAAATCGGCCTAGATTGCTACACGACCGGTTAAGAATTGTTGACCAGCAAGTCAAGAATTGCTGACTGGCAAATCAAGAATTGTTGACAGGATAGATATAGTCATTGACTGGATTGAATCATTGACCGGGATAGATGGTTGTCCATATTAAAAAGAAGACCAGTTAAAATAATAGTAGGTAGGATGGTTGACCGGAACTAGAATGCTGACCGAAAGTGTTGCAGTTGACCGAAATTTTAGTTGTTGACCGGAATTAAGAGTTAACCACAATAACCTTAAAACTGCGGTCTGTGAGCAATCAGAAAAAGACCGAGGTTGTCAGGTAGAGACCAAGGTTGTTTGGGAATTTGAATAAGATGGAGGTCGTTAGGTAAAGATCAAGGTTGTTTGGGAATTAGAATAAGATTGAGGTCGTTAAGTAGAGATCGTGGTTGTTTGGGAATTAAAATGAGACTGAGAACTCATAGAGACTAAGGAATTAGAGAGTGAGAATAAGGAATAGGTAACCAGACTAGATAGATGATTGGAGTAGATTGATGGCAGGAATGAATTGTTGATTGATTGTGAGAGTTGACCGGATTGGCTTGTTAGCCGATTTTGATTAGAGTTGGACAGGCCAAATCAGAGTAGATGACTTACTCCTACCTACTCCGTTGACCTTCTAGAAAGGAAAATAGAATAAGGAAAGAAATACCAAGCAGGTAATTTACATGCACTTACCCTAACCTAACCCATTGTTTATAAATATTGAACCTGAAAGTTAGGAAAGAAGTTGAACATCTGGAAGAAGCACGAAGGAGGAGGAGAAGAAGGAGAGGAAAAGTTTTAGGTCAACTTTGAGTAAGATCAAGCAAGTGTACCCTATGCTTCGTTTTTGGCTGCTGTTAATTCTTGTTTGAATCATTCAGGTATTATTATTCTAATACCCTTCTTTACTATGTTTACATATAATGCATGTCATGATAATTGTTTTCTTATGTTTTACGAAGGAATTTCATATTCAGTGCAAATATTATGTTTTATATGTTGGATTTCACCCCATGAATCATGTTTAAATATTGATAAAATTTCCTCATTATATTTGAACCAGGTATTGATGTAAATGGCAAAGTTTAAGTTACAGTATGTGGATAATGTGGTGTCCCACATCGGATGGGGAGGTGAACGAAGTATGCCTTTATAAGGACGTGGAGACCTTTTTCTTGTAGACACGTTTTAGGAGCGGTGGATTCCGTTTGCTAGGAACAAAACTGTGCAGGCCGCGTGTTGGCTTGAGATGTTGTGAAGTTTTCCCAACCCAAAGCGGACAATATCTACAAGCGGGTTGCCCGGGGACGTCACAGTTGGTATCAGAGAAAAAGAGGTGCCTAAGGTTTGATCTGAGTCGTATGCGGAAGTTTAGGCTAGATTAAGATTGATCCAATAAGTTAAAAAAAAAGGGTATCTGGTGATTAAACTAGTCCGGGTAGTTTGGTTACTCTAATTCCAATGACTTAGGCTTGCACTAAGTTAAGAGTGATTATTTAGTTCAATTGGCTAGCTTATGTGTCCTAACTAGTATTCAAGAAGTGACTTAATGCAAAATGTCTCGATCTCAAGTAAATATTAATAGTGGCTCATAGACGGGGACTACTAATATTAGTCATTGGTTGTAGGGTCGAGAGGAAGATGGTGTATAGAGACACCTTAGTGTTGGAATTTGATTGGTATCAATTGGGTTCTTAAATTAATCAGTGTTGATTTAAGGCCTAGGTTAATTAATCTCGATTTGAGATTTAAGTTCAATCAGTTGTGGATTGAAGTGCTTAGGCTAGTAATTCGTTAATAATGGTTGTCTGATCAACCTAACAAGTGTAATGAATAGGGTGGAGCCATCAGCTTGAGATTGGTATGATTGGAGTAAATTTCGGGTATATCAAGTCCTAAGATGACAATTCATGATTATTTTGGAAAAATGCTTAAGTGTTTGGACTTTTGGGTAGCCTCGGGTTATATTGAGGTTGATGATATGGATTTTTAGACTTAAGATGGTATTACGGTGACCCCATGTCTGGTAGAAGGTATGGCGTGTTGTCCCATGTTAGATAGAAAGTGAAGTTGACCTCGGTTAGTTGACGTGAAGAAGATCATGGGTCTTGAGGATTAAGAGGTATTGTCCTATGTCCTTATGGAAGCTTTAAGGATGAATAGTTTATTTTGACGAGACTCTCGGTAGTATGTTTCAATAATGGTTGATTTGATTGTAAGATTTAGGGATGTCCTTATCCATGGACTGACGACGAGGAGGTTTAGTGTTTTAAATAAGGGTTCTAAGATATTAACTTAAAGTATTAAGTGTCACATGTCGCGATAAGAGGTAAGGCCCTTGGGCTTAATATTATAATCTGATATCATTTTCGGGATTTGAAACCCATATTTGCATTATGTTTTGAGTTATGTGTAATTGGGAGACCTAAACTTTGTAATAGCGGCAAAGGTGACGTAGTACTTGGAAGGACAAAAGACATATCAAAGTGGATGTTTATGTATGAATCTTGGAATTGAATTGTGTGATTTTGGATATGAACTTGAGCCAACTAAAGTACCAAGTCTTAATTTGATCTTAATAGTAATTCATGGGCGAATTGCAGTGCTATTACTGTTGGATTGGTAAAGGATGGCATCTGGCAATCGAGTTGTGGGATCTAAGGCATATGTTTGAATTGATCAAGGTATTAAGAGATTGATGGCGTCTTCTTATGAAACATTTAATGAGAATCTGCGTTAAGTCTAATTAGTATATGCGGCCACATCTTGAAGTTATTTTGTGGTCATTGAGGGGCTTCGTCAGTGTGACTATTTGAGGATGATTATAGAAGGAAGATTAGGTTAACTTATTTGTTGATTGATAATTCGAGGTTGTGTCAAAATTGACGGAGATCGTTGAGAGTTCCATATAGAGCCGTGGAAGTATAGGCTTTGGTATCATTGTGAAATACCCCAAAACCTTTGAGGTAGATAAGACGGACCGATAAGGTTATTCATGAATTTAAAAAATGGGGTGGCCTAGGAGATTGATGATTTGTCAAACGAACCTTGCGAATGGATAAACAAATTACGTGGGCCGTTGTAAAAACTTGACGATTTCTAAGATCGATTTGGGTCCATAGCGTGTTAATTGTGAATCAATTGAAGTGGTAGCCCCAGCGGTATTCGGGATGAGGATATGGCCACTATGAAGTCCAGAAAATGTTGTTTGGGTTTTGTCGGTCCGTTGGTGTTTCATGAAATTTTATGGGTTGGATCTTTTGGTCATATTTGGGCCCGTGTTGAGGTGACTTCATAGATAAATTCAAAAGAATGCGAGTTTAGTGGAGGAAATGCCCTGTTAGGCTTGTAGCTCTTTGGTAGCGTGATCTTGGGATCTATAAGATTTTAAGTGATGGTTATTGGAAAGACCGATTAGTGTCGTGAAAGCGTATGGTCATCTTGGGTCTAACCGAAGTTATTAAGTAATCCGACAAGTATTCTTCGAGGACTACAATTCAAGTGAGACATTTGGCTTAGAAGGATTTGTAATTGTTAGAACGAAAGATAAACGGTAGTTTTCGGAGATCAGATGGGGGTTATTGACGTTCATATCATTTGGGTTGAACTCTGATGGGTTTGGTAAGTTATCGTGGAATGTAATGCCTTTAAGAAACGTTAAGGTTATGTTACTCTCACGTCATGATAGGTAGATACTTTTGATTTAAGTAGGGGAGAAGTTCATGATTAGTGTTACCCCATATGTAAGTCAGAATTAGCAATTAAAGTATCCGCTTTGAGAACTTATGGCTTTGTCTTTGAAGATAGTAATTACCTAAAGTTTTAAGAGCAAAAATATTTGTACCATTAAAAATGATGATCATATGATATTACATGTGGTCAAACCTATTTAAAGGTTGAGAAAGTGAACCTCGGTGTTTTCATTGGGAAAGCAGGCATCAATGTTGGCAATTGATGCTGCGAGTCTTTGGACTTGTATGTCTTTGAAGTTTCATAGGAGATGTGAAAGATGAATCGCGAGTAAGTCCAAATGATTGGGTGATGGATGCCATGTTCTTAAATTGGGAGACAAAATCGTATTCGATGTTTGGGAGCTAGGAGTTCATGAAATATGAAGTCCTTATGATTTGTTTCAAGACGATTAGGGTGACCCACTTATCGTAATCATAGAAGACGTGTTCGGTTGGAATCAGTTGGCTTATTGGTATGCCAACAGGATCTTGAGGTTACTAAGTAATTGGGATCTTAAGATTATGGGTAATGATTTAAAGTTATGTTGACTCTTTGAGTGATCGTTATGACTGTAACTCAGAATGTGGCTGTAATCTGAGGATTGTGGAATTGTCTTCATAGTAGGACTATCCTAGAACTGTTTTAATCAGAGTAGCGCAGTGTAAGCGCCGTGAATCCATGGCTCAGCGATTTAAGAATAATGTTGAGGTCCCTGTGATCGAATTCTTTTAAAACATGAAATGAACTAAAGTGGAAGTTTACTGGATTTGTTCGAAGTATCGGATTAAATTGGAGAAATAGCTGGTATTATTGTAGGTTACTTTTGAAATTCGGAGGATCGTTATAAGGTCTTCCTTGTATCGATGGTTGAGAAAATCAGTAAGTGCTTGGGTTGAGCCGTTTTGAGAGGCTAAGGATTTGTTTTGTGATGAGGATTAGAATAATTCAAATGCTTGAGGTTTCCTAGAATAATCGCTGTCTGAGGGAATGATTTCTAGATGCAAGAAAGATTACTTGTGATTATGGAAATTTGAAATTCGTTAAATTTCGAGGACGAAATTTTTATAAGTGGGGGAGAGTTGTGAGGTTCCGGGTTATGACTATAATAATTAGAAGGTAATTAAATTAACATAGGTGTATTGTGGTCAAAATGTGTGGGAGGAATTGGATTAAAAAGCTCGAAAGAGCCGGAATCGGCAAATCGGGAACGAAAGTTGTAAACCGTAAAATGTTACTTTGTAAATAAGATTTTGGGTTTTAAATTATGATAATTATGACTTATTAAGGTTATATAATAAAAAATAAGATCTAAGTATGAGAAAGATTGGGTTAGAATGGTCAAAACGAGTCCCGAATGATGAAAACGCAACGTAGGCTTGCTGCAGGCTTGCCGCGGGCCAAACCCGCGCCCTCCGTGAGCTCGAGCCCACATATCGAGCACAAAAATCCAGATTTTCCCGCACTCACTGCTTGTTCGCCGCGCGCTCGAGCCGACCATGGTTGAATGCTTGCGCTCGCCGCGCTCGAGCGCAAGTCTGTTTTAAAGTTGTGTCATGTTTCTTTTTTCTCATTTTTTCACAAGCCCAGAAGCTTCTAGAGAGAGAGAGAGCGCCGATTCTAGTGAGAGAAGGGAGGAGATCGAGGCCGTGGAGTTTAAATCCATCCGAGAGCTAGTTATAAAGGTGAAGATACACGTCGAGGCAAGTGTTCTCATACTCCTCATTTTCTTTCAAAGTTTTGCTTGATTTTATTGGGTATTCTTATATCGATACCCACTATAAATATTAGAATCACGAAATCCATGATTAATGACGAAGGAATATGTAGTTATTTGTCCGAATCGAGTCCAATCCACTCAGTTTAATTTCACTAATACCCTGACCCACGAAATTGGAAATTTTTCGTTTCCCTTTCATGTATTATGAAATTGACCACAAAATGTGAATCCTCGCATCCCAATGATGTACATATATCGGCCGCGGGTTCGATTTCGCACGTCTCGATCAGTTCGCAGCGTCCGAGCCCTCTAAATGGGCACTGACACTGTTCACCCATGACATAAAGTGAAAATTGTATATTTTTACTTTCATAAAATATTGAATTGACTCTAGAATATGAATCCCTGTATCCAAAAAGTGTGTACGTGTTGACCGGATGACTGATTCCATAAAATTTGACCAATTTGAGGCGCCCGAACCCTCTAAACGGGCGCTGACACTGTTCACCCGAGACCCCAGGAAAAAATTGCATGCTTTTACCTTCATAAAATGTTAAAATGACTCTAGAATATTAATCCCCGCATCCCAATTGTATGTATATATCGACTGGATGTCCGATTCCACAAGATTTGACCCGTTCGCGGCATCCGGGAGCTTTAAAAGTCCCCTGTTACTGTTAATCCGAAAATAAATAGGAAAATTGCATGCTTCTATCATCATATTATGTTAAATCGAGCTCAAAATATAAAATATCGTGTCCCAATTGTGCGTACGTATCCACCGAACGTCCGATCTCACAAGTATCGAATCGTTTGTGGCGTCCGGATGCTCTAAAAGAAGCCTGACACTGTTCACTCAAAATGAAATGAAAAATGCACATGTTTTGCCCTTATTTAACTGTTATGAAAGTGATGTCTAATTGTTTCAATGTAATGTAAGCTCCGAAATGTGTATCCATGTGCTGGAAGTAAGAGAATGAGTCCCGGAGGCTTCTAAATGATATGTGATCATCATAGGTAAAAAATCCTAATATCCCTCGTGAACTTGGAATGATTTGTTAAGAATAAGGGGATTGAGTCCCACAGAAAGTTATGAACCGAGCAAGTAAATGGAAGGAAATCCACATTGTGCAATGTGATGGAATGATTTCCTGTATGGAGATGTATGTGATGGGAATGGGACTTCGCGAATTGTAAATATGTTTGGCAAATGTGAATTTTTCTCTCCAAATGTTAAAACTAATCTCGAAACTAGTACTCTGATTTATAGGGGTAGTAGTCTTTGGTTTACCACGTCTATCGTGGTGTGAACTCAAAGAATACTTGACCACGTATTCTGGCCGTTCGTAGGAGCGGGTGATGTTCATAGTACGCCTTAAGATACTACTGTGAAAGAATGAAGAACTGCCTGGTCCCTGGGGGATATGGAGCAATTGAGATGGCCCAGTACTGTAGGCCTAAAATGTAGTTGATGATCGAGTACTGCAAACCTAAAATATAGCTGATGGTCGAGTACTGCAGACCTAAAATATAGTCGGCCTTAGAATATGTGGTAGACACATTCCTTTCTTCGTTCTCTCACATTGTTGGTTAGTATAACTTACTAGCTCGGATCTGCAAAGATGATGTAAAATAAAAATGATTAATGCATAACCGATATAACCGTGAGAATCTAATGATCCCAGATCTCCCCTATTTTCCTCTCAAGATTTATGACTGTTGAGATTACATATATTTTTCCCCCTTTCAGTTATTACTTCTATTACTTTCTACTATAAGATGTGATATATGATTACATTTATTGAGTTGTACGCTCACTCTTACTATTTATTTTTCCAGATGAGAATACTTAGCTGGCAACAGATTAGTTAGAGTAAGGAGAGAAACTTGCTTGAAGAGATTAACTGTACGTCAAGTGCATTGAAGATTTGGTCAAATTGTTGTAATGGAATGTAACAACCACTCATGGATGAAGGTGGCTTACTATTACATTATGGTTTTGTTATGCTTCCGCAGGTTTTAATGATTTAGTTACACTTCTGCATTTATGTTGATATTTTGAGTTTTATTTTATTTTAGATGGCATCTCTCTAGATCTAATACGGTAGATAGGAGTATCGTGTTGGAGTCATGGATGACATGACAGATGTTGTGATCCTGTGTGTTGTATTGTAGGCTTTGTGTTAATTATTTTGGTTAGATGTGTGCTTGTACAGGAAGTATTTGAGCAGGTTGTATTTTTTATTTTCGTCCAGTTGCAGAGGTTGGTAGTGATTATTACAGTGACAGTTACATTTTTCGTTATATTTGCGGTGAAAGTAAGAGTTCGAGTATAAGAACTAGCACGAATAGTAGTGATTTAACTATAAGAAGAAGTTCTAATAATGTTGATGTAACTAAAAAATAATCCATGGGTAGTCTTGATCCTAGTGAAAATACCATTAGAAGTGAAGATACGAGTCTAAATTATAAAGAAAAAAGCATTCATAGTTGGAGTGTAGTTCCTCATATAAAATTATTGACTCTAGAGATATAGTAATATGGAGAAAACAAAATTGTTTCAAGCACCGACAGAACCGGAAGCGCCCCTTCTTTCAAATTTCAAAGAGAGGAGGACGGGTTATTCACATTTCATTTGATGGTCAGAGGCGAATTGAAAGCTAAGCAGTGGGAATTCTAAAGATTCCCCGGGGAAAAATATAGATGTCTCCTACGTTACCCATAATATGTATATGTGGAAGTATCGACGTAATTTCATAGAGTCATTCGGTCTGAATGCTACATGAAGAACATAAGCCAGATGACGGAACGGGAAGACCTAGGATGTAGAAGATCATAACATGAGTGATTCGGCAGATTTGGAAGTCTTTCAATTACAAATTACGAAATGGAAATAAGGAATGCAATTCATTTCATTATTTCTGTCGAAATTTCTGTAGAATCCATAAATATTAATTATGGACTTTGGTTTATGTTACCAATGACGGAGGTTATTCGATGAAGAATAATCCGATCCGTCACAAATGGTATCAGAGTAAGGGCCCCGTTCGGTGTACCAGCGTAGACACTGCGCTCCCTAAGGGGGTGGATTGTGGTGTCCCACATTGGATGGGGAGGTGAACGAAGTATGCCTTTATAAGGATGTGGAGACATTTCCCTTGTAGACGTGTTTTGGGGGCGGTGGACTCCGTTTGTCAGGAACAAAATCGTACGGGCTGCGTGTTGGCTTGAGACGCCGTAAAGTTCTCTCGGCCTAAGGGGGACAATATCTACAGGCGGGTGGCTCGAGAACATTACAGATAAAGTTAACCTACATATTTATTCAGATTGTTTGAAAAATGTCGGTTTACTTATTTGAAAAACTTCATCAGTTGGAAGTTAAAATGAAAGCTATAAGACCAAAGAAAAATTTGTATATATGGACAGCAAGAGGAACTCTGCAATTTGTTATTTGATAGGTGGCCATCGTATGATAGGAGTTTGTGTAAAGTTTTCGTCTGACTTGCTGTTAAGAAACTGGATGAAAGATATTGGAGTAACACTCGATGACTACATTTGGGCCATGGGGGAACCTTTGATGGCATTTTTGGACGACGGCCCTGTATGCCGAGTTAAAGGCATTACCGCCCGCCTTTGGGAGTAAAATAAGAGGGTCAGCCTTAGATTGTGTGGAGATTACACAATCCTTTTTTGAAATTGCCTGCTCCCGTCCAATTCCTAAAGATGATTGACTCTTTCGCATGATTTTGAAGAAAAAATGAATAGAAATAAAATAAAAGGCATCTAAGCTTAAAGTGAACTGTGCTCATGAAAATGGCTTCTGATCATGTTTTATGTTTTTATCTCGTCTCTTTTGATTTCGTATTAAAAGGTAGCTGATAACGAAAATTTCGTCTTGGATTTGAATACGGATTTCGAACCAGTTTTCATAAAAATATTTTTGGCCCATGTTTTATGTTTTTGTATACAAAATGCTCTTATTCCATTTCTTTTGATTTCATTTCGAAGCTATATTAATGCATGTCTTTGTTTAATTGTATCTTGTTGAGTAATTTGCTCACTCATTGCTTTTTCTTACCTTCAAATAAGTAAGAATTCATATCAGATGAGAAAAAAATAGAGCTAGACGAACTAGTTAGGCAGGAAGATCGATCTGGGTTCATGTAACAGCTTTTGGTCGACTTAATGTATTTTTAGTCATTTTGAAAATTTTGTATAATAATTCTACTGTATAAATTAATGGATAATTATATACTTTCACTGAATTTTATGCTTAAGTAATTTTGGTTCTTAATGGTATCTTATTTGTTAAAGGCTTTTTCTTATAGCCGATGGACCTAGATAAGGTCGGCTGAGAATCTTGGCCGGCCAAGTTGTGGCCGACTTATGTAGTCCGGCCGTTTGGATCCTGTGTGTGCATGATTATTTAAAATTATATATGATTATTTATGATCGTCCTATTACTCATTTACCTTATGTTATGAACGGACGAGTGCTGTAGTCCCTTAAGTATTCTGGTCTGTTATCCTTAGTATGAACATTGATGGAGGTCATTAGAGGCTTATAACCATGGTCCATCACATGTGGCAAGATACTTCAAGTGAAGGATAGATGAGCAATGATTACATAATATATGTTTAGGACAACGAGATTTCAAAGTAGAGGGAGTGACAAGATTTTGTATTGAAGAACTAGCAAAATTTTAAAGGGCAAATAAGTAGCAATTGGATAGTGGGTATTTGGGATAGCAAGATTATGAATGTGAAGAGACGATTTCAAAATAAAAGGATAATGAGATTTCAAAATTAAAGAGCGTCGAGATTTCACATGATGGTTGAATAGTATTTGATTACAAGAAATTATTTTAAAAGGCAACAGGTAAAATGATAATTATTCTAGAAATATATATTTATGGACCATAAGAAATAAAAAATATCAATAAATATATGNATTAAAAATCAACTAAATTTAAATATTTTATCTTTTTAAAATAATTAAATCTCAACATGAAATTAAATTTTCACCTAGTATTTTTTTAAGCTTAAAAATAGACATTTATCCGAGGAATATATTAGTATGAAATTATTATTGTTAATATTTCACTTAACAATTTAAACTATTTGATAGGTTTGATAAATTTGATCCAAGAAGAAGGTCGAAATAAATTAAAAATTTAATGAAATTCAGCCCAAAGAGGATCCAATGGCTTAATAATTCTAACTCAGAAAGCGAGTCTATATACCATACGCAATTTATCCGTTCGTCCTTACCCATAAAGGTGGTTCAATAGGTGGTTATTCAACCGCCCCACGCCTCTATAAAAGTTTCTTTTATTCTTGTGGAGAAAGGGGGAGAAACTGTCAAAAACCACCAGAGAGGAAGAATCTTGAAAATATGGGTAGAGAGGATAAAAGAGACAAAGGTGCTACAAATCCCAATCAGAAAACCATCCATCCTAGAAATCCATCTAATGAAAAGACTCTAAAAAGAGGTTCCAAAAGAGAGGTTGGAGAAGACAATCCAAAAGAAGGCTCTTTCATGGAGCCATGTGGTCCGTCTAAAAAGTCACATCTAAGAAGTCCAACCCTCCATCTCAAGAGGCTAAAAAAACCTCTCTAAAGTCCATCCTAGTAGAGGCTCTCCCTCCAAGAGATCTTCTATTTAAGTGACTAGCCAGAGTACCCCATGAGTCTTAGACAACCATACAATTTACAACAGCTCATCTAAGACATCTTGTTGCAGGTGCATTCCTAAGCGGCCCACCTGCTGGGCGCATCTCTAAGCCGTCCTTCCGTTGGGCGCATCTCTAAACCGTCCCTCCGTTGGGCGCATCACTAAACCGTCCATTCGCCAGTGTATCTTTAAGCCGTCCATCATTTGAACGCATCCAAACGCTCAATCCACCACATATGTAACATCCATGTATATTTCTATACTCTTAAAAAGATATCTAATTTAAGTATCGAAAGATTTACGGTGAAAATAATTTTTACCGTCCTTTGACCTCTTATTTTCAGCTGTATTGTGTAGGGTTCAGATTCTAAATTATGAAAATCGAATTTGTATCAGATTAACCAGCAATAAGATCTAATTCGCGACCCCCAATCCATAGGATAACCCGATTTCTTGAAACGCAACACTATTATTTATGCCTACCCTTAAAAGTAAAAATTAATCTATGTTTAAAATTAATTTGAAAGAGAGGATGACGGGTTATTCACATTACATTTGATGGTCAGAGGCGAATTGAAAGATAAGCAGAGGAAATTCTAAATGTTTTCCGAGGAAAAATATAGATGTCTCCTACGTTACCCATAATATGTATATGTGGAAGTATCGACGTAATTTCATAGAGTCATTCGGTCTGAATGCTACATGAAGAACATAAGCCAGATGACGGAACGGGAAGACCTAGGATGTAGAAGATCATAACATGAGTGATTCGGCAGATTTGGATTCCTATATATCCACTCATGTGGTACTTCATTGTACGATAGATATAAGATCCATCTGTATAGATATCATCATCTACATCCAGAAAGCCGTATGCTTTGGAAGAAGCTTGTACAGTTTGAGAAGGGGTTTTGATTGATCAAAAAGAAGAATCTACTTCAACCGATATGCCCTTAGGCACGGCCATACATAACATAGAAATCACACTTGGAAAGGGTGGACAATTAGCTAGAGCAGCGGGTGCTGTAGCGAAACTGATTGCAAAAGAGGGGAAATCGGCCACATTAAAATTACCTTCTGGGGAGGTCCGTTTGATATCCAAAAACTGCTCAGCAACAGTCGGACAAGTGGGGAATGTTGGAGTGAACCAGAAAAGTTTGGGTAGAGCCGGATAATTAAAATTAAACTAAAAAAGATGAAATTTCTTTTTATTTTCCATTAATTAATTAATTAACAACTTTTTGGAACTCTTTTTTAAAGCTGTCCACTTTTAAAGCAAAATCAACTGCTTTTCAGGCTACAATTGGTGGAGGTGTTCTATTTTATTAATTTTAATGGGTCACAGATATTTTTTTAATTTTTAAAATTTTAATTATTTTTATTCCTAAATTAAGTCGATGCAAGTCTGTGTACTAAAAAAATATTTTAAAATT